>JANTPZ010138558.1:0-10385 GCA_025593235.1 Vachellia pachyceras
GTGCTACCAAGTCACCAATAAAAGCGATGTTTATAGCTTTGGAGTTGTGTTAGTCGAGCTCATATCGTCGTTAGAAGCTGTGGACATCACCAGGCACCGGCATGATATAAATTTAGCCAATCTTGCCATCAACAGGATTCAGAATCATCAAGTGCATGAGTTGATTGATCCACTTCTGGGGTTTGAAAGAGACAATGCAGTGAAGCAGATGACAACAGCAGTGGCAGAATTGGCCTTCAGGTGTTTGCAGCTAGACGGGGAATTGAGGCCCTCCATGGATGAGGTACTGCAAACCTTGAGAGGGATCCAAAAAGAAGGGTATGGCGGTGGGCATGAAGTAGAGAAGAAGAATAACAACAGGGTGGAGGAAATCATGCTTTTGAAAGATGCTCCTCCTCCATTCTCACCAGATTCAGTTGCTGATAACTGGGTTAGCTCCTCTACTACTTCTGCTTCCTTGTAACTTCCATGACTGTACTGTAGATCTAGATGATATATAGGTGATAGATAATGCACAATGGTATTTGAGCGGTGTGTATATATTATATATAAAGTAAAATTCCCAAATCTTTGTGCTCCATGTGTACTGTCCAGTAAATCTGGTTATTTATTTACCGTTTCACTCTTCGGTTGATGTTGGGCGAGTTAAAATCTTAGCTCAGCTCAATTTTTCCCTTGACAAAATTGCAGAACAAGTCAATCTTAAATTTTTTTTCTCTTGAGAGTGAATTTATCATGTTTAAATACATAACTATATGACGCTCCTATGAACAAAAAAACCGGCTCCATTTCATGCACTAAAAGGTCAAAACTTGATGGCCTTTTCATCATTTCTTATCCTTGACGGATTGTTTTTCTTCTTCATCAAGCGATATCGAATGTTTGTCACAACCAAAGTCAACAAACAAAGTATTTTTTTTGCCGCCGATGATAATAAAACACTTGATTATTTAATGACTAACAAATTTAATCTTCATTTTAATTGTCCATTCCTTTCGCTGATTCAATTTATGGACAACAGCTACCATCAAAGGCCAGCAAATCATTTATATATATACACAGCCGTTGTTATGCATATATAAATTATTTGGATACGGTAAGAAATACTCCTTCCTCTCTTGACACCTGAATGAGGCATTATATTTAAAATTAGAAAGAGTATAAAATAGAATATAAAATAGCTTCTCTTATATACACCTTAATTTACATACATGCGTGCGTAATTCAATGAGAAAAGAGTAATTAGAGTTCAAAAAATTATAAAAAGAAAGTAATTCAGTGGTCTTTATAATTTCATTTGATTTGTAATATGTAATTTCACTTGTCATAGGCATTTGGAACAATTGATTCTTCTTCTAGATCGAATGAAGCAAAAGTAGTTCATGGAATTTGGAAGCTGAAATCTCTGTGTGGATCCAAAAGCATCGAACCCTATTTGCATCTCATTTTGGTCAAATTTAGAGTTCTTACACCCAGCGTGGATCCTTAATTATTATCGATCGGAAGTTTTAAAATATTTATGCTCTAGAGATGGATTAACGGTTGTGGAACCTTGAACAGGTTCTTTGGGGTCTTTATTTTCGTTATTATTAACGACCGTTTGACCGAGGTTTTTCTTTCTTTCTTTCTTTCTTTTTTATAAACACAACAGGCAAGTGGATCATTTGGGCCACACCCGGAGACCTCCTGAGTCTCTAGCCTTCTTTCAATTGGACCAGATAATCTGAGGCAACCAACTAATCTGAAGTGAATAATATACGTAGCACACCCCTTTAAGGTGCTTTACATCAAGGGTGGGTATCCTCTACCCTCGAGCGTAACTCCCAGAGATTAAATTCTCGACCCCTGAAAAATGAACAGCCGCAATTATTACTGCACTCCGCCGTTTGGTGGTAGTTTTTTTTCCTTTTTGTAGTTGAGGGGTGCATTGTATGCTTAGGATGTGGGGATTTATTACGGTAAGAGGAACTTGGGAGGAACGTGGACGACTTGGCAGTGATCAAGAAGGTGATTGCAAATAAATACTTTCAAAAACAAACGGTAAAAACTAAGATAAGACAAGATTATTACCATGAATTAATATCCTTAAAATATTTATATTTAAAGTAGTGTTGGAATAATTACATGTGATTATTGCAAAGATATTAATGGGGCAAAATAACTTCTCAATTTTTCCAAAAAAAAAAAGTTGAGATGAATTATTAATTACTCTTAATATTCTGCATAACACATAAATTGAAACTCTCAGCCATAGAATTATTTACATAGATTGAATTGAAAGTGTTCAAGTAATTTCAATCTAAAGTAAGAAATTAGTTTTTTAAAAAAAATATTAGAGCATTAATAATTCACTCTTTGTTAATGTTTTTTTTTGTCTGAGTTCCGAAAAAGATAAACGCATGCCACGTGCCAAAGCCACGTGTATGCCTGCATTTATATTCCACCGAGAAAGCCCTTCGATTCTCATTATTCCTCTTTATTTCCTCCTTCCATCCCTTTCTTCCCTCTTTCTTTCACTGTAACATCCTGCAACACATCTCAGTGATAAAGCTCAAAAGCCGATCGAATCGGAATCGAATCCAATTGAATGGCATCAGATCTCGCTTTCTCTCTCTAGCAAGCCATCCTTCGCTTCTCCATTACTTAATCCTATCTATCTCTCCTTTTTCAATGGCCACACTCCAGAAATTCAAGCTCTTGGCCACCCAGTGCGCCGTCGCCGGCAGCCCCACGCGAAGCCCCACCACTAGCCCCGTCATCCACCTCCGCCGCCGCAAGACCCTCCGCATGTTCCTCAGCCGCCCCGACGGCCGCCGATTCCCTCGCTGCAAGGACGCTCCTGTAGACATCAGCGACGAAGATCCGACGGAAATGAACAAAAAGGAGGTCAGAGTACGCCGGAAGCTCAAGGATCTGTTTGTATCTTCTCCGCCGCAGGTCGATGATGAAAAGAGGCGCCAAGATGAAGAACGCCGACAACAAGAGGGATTTTCGCCGGCGATAGCGAGTTCCAGCCTAAGCAGCAGATTCCGAACGGGCTTGGCATTCCGACGCAGCGGAACTACCTCTCTCAGACCTATCTCGTCATCGTTCCGGTACAGATTCCTCAAGAGAGCTTGGCGACCTGTCCTCGTTACTATCCCCGAGTAGGCACTGTGAAAAACTATATCGAGATAAATCGAATTTTTCCAGAATTTTTTATTCGCTTGTTTTTATTTTTAGAAAAATGTTAATATAATTTTCACGGCGGGGGGAGTGGCTGTGGAGAGATACTCATGTGGACGGTGCTGACGCCTCGCGGCCGTACTGACACTAACGTGCGCGGGGTTTGCTAGCGTAAGCACCTGCAAAAGTACGCATTTTTCCTGCGACGAAAACGGGAGGTGCCAGCCTCGTGGTTTGTTACCTGTGATTCTGTGAGATAAGCTCCCGTCGCTACGCCGTCGCAGCCTGTGGCAGCTTGTAGGTCTGGATTTTAAACATTTTTTTTATTTTTATAAATAAATCCTAACGGTTTTTTTACTGTGTTCATCCTTTTCGAGAAGCGGTATTAGACGCCACATGAGTGTGTGTGGATATGTATATATACAACGGTTAATCGGTTTTGTTTGGAACAACTTTTTCAAAAACCAAACGTATGTTCAATAGTGATTTTTTGTAAAATAAGATAATTTCCTTCACATATTTACTTCGATTTATATAAAAATATATCTCTATTACGTTTTGAAATGGATCCAATTAGTTGTTTGGTTGAATGTCAGACACACAAATATAAAAGAATATTGTGAAGTAAGATAAGGGGAGAAATGGGGAAGTTTTCACCTTGTTTGACTCATTTGCAAGGGTTTGTTTTTGACATTTGGTAGTACTGAGTATTTAATATTGTCAGGTGATTTATTTTATTTATGTGGATAAAAATCAATTAAAATAATTGGTTTTGTGTTTTATGTGAATCATTGAACTTTTTCAGAGAGTTGTCCCTATTTAGGTTCCATGAATCAATATTCAATATATGTGATGTCTTGTGAGGTAGTTCTCAAAATATGAGTATGCCACTGCTACATTTAGACTTGCTTCTATTCAATATATGAGTGCAGTATCTCAATTATTGTTATTTTCTGTAGGACAATATTTTCAACACGTTAGTTGGATCATTACTAACGCATTGAATGAGTTATTTTAACTAACCTTTTCTCTTTTAAATTCAATGCCCTGTATTCTTTTAATACATGAATGCCAATATATGAAGGGATGAAAAGAAAATTGTTTATACAGCACTCTAGCATCAAATACACACTCTAACACACAGCTGGAGTTACCAACTTCGATTGAAATAAATGAATATGATTCTTAATTAATGTATACGAGGAAGAGTTGGCATGATGGCCGTTAAAAAATCATTTTGATGTGGCTTAGATATATGTAGAAAATTATCATTTGAAGTCTCAAATAGAATGGTAAAGTAAACTGTGTGCTTGTTTGGGAACACTGTTTCTCTAACAGTACACGCAAGTTAAGATAAAACCATCTCAAAATATGTAAAAACCATCTTTAAAACTATAAAAACTATCTTGAAATCCGTAAAAATACCTCGGAATTTGTGAACTCATTTCTCTCAATGGAATTCCCAAACACATCCTGTATGAAGCTTTTTAAAATAGGATAAAAAGGACTAAAGAGAATAATCAATACGTTATGTTAAAAAAAAGATATTTTAGTTAAATATTTATCAATAGATTTAATTGTTGATATAATATAACAGTACAGTTTTAGAATAAGGTTTCTTCTTGCTGTAAACCTAAACCTCATGTTGATAACAATGAACAAAATGAAGTTGAGTGTTTTATAATTAAAACCCATCTCCATCGAGTCATACTTTATAGTTTATAGTGATGGTCTAATGTAATAAAATAAGATATTGATAAAGTAAAATAAAAAAAATAAAGCTTAAAGTCTGATGCAATATTGCAAGGTAGCAATTGGATGAGAGAGAGAGAGAGAGACAAGAGAAGATAAAGGTCTCTTGGTGGAGTTTGGCTCTCCTTCTTGTCTTTCTTTATGCCCAAAGTTTTTACACTTTGAAAAAAGTCTACAAATGAATTTTCTAAAATCCATTTCACTTTCCTCCATCCTGTTATTAATTTGAAGGTTGATGATTCTCTTCCACTTAACCCAACCATCATTAATTAATCATGCATTATTCTGAATCCCTGAATCAATTAATTGTAGATTAGAGAATAATTATAGATTAAGGATGCATTATATTTAATTTCTAGTGTACTGCAGTGATGTGTGTACCGTGTAGCACATTGGTATGCATATATAAATATATAATAATTTTTTTGGCACTTTGTATAGAGTGTGACCTCTTGATGGGGTGGGCCTCACTGTACAAAAAATAAATTCTTGTGAAAGGATTTTATTTAAATTATATATATTGAGATGGATGAGTGTAGTGAAATATAAATATTGTTGAGAATAAACTAAGGGTGTTGCTAAAATGATGATGTTGAGCATAATGGTTGGGGGTAATAATGCAATGTTGATATATGTGTGTGTGTGTGTGAGAGAGATAGAGAGAGAGAGAGAATAAGCCTCTAAATAATAGGGACATGAACAAGAGGCATGGCCTGCCCTTTATCATTGTGTTTGTTTTTTCTTTAATTATTCTTCTTTTTAGGCATAGGGACAATGTGTGAAGCCAAAATCACAATCACAAGACTGCCTAGCAAAAACAAAAAAGAATTCTTTTTAGTAGTGTATGTTTAGACTTTGGAGAGAGTTTGTGTGCAAGTTTTTTTTAATACTAAGGAAATGGGTTAGATTCACTTACGATCCAATGGCAGAGCATCTAATTCATGATCCACAGGGACCTGTTGGGCATTGGAGCAAACTAAACAAGCCATTTAGTTTTGGCCACACATGTAGGTCAACACAGCTTCACTAAGCTGTGGTGATGCCTCCTCAAACGCCGTGATTGAAGCCACAATAAGGTGGTACTCCCCAGGATCGAACCCTCGTCTTTTAAGTGAAAGTAGGAGTCCAATCCCTTTACCATTTAAATCCAAGTTGGGTAAGTGTGTGTAAGTTGTAACAACCAAAATTTGCACAAATTTTGTTTATTTAGTATCTTGTGGGATGTGTTATAAAAAATTGGATGGATCATCAAATAATCCTAAAGACAAAGTACCAACTTATCTTTTAATGTGTAAACTAAAAAAAATACAGGTAATCATATATATATATATATATATAATTCTAAATATAATATATAATTGAGATATTTGTTTTGCAGGACCTCATTTTTCTATACCTCGCTTATTTAATATATATTTTAAAATTATCCTCATTAATTTTACAGGATTTTCTCAGTGTCTTTCTGTCTCACATTTAATTGCTTTCATTAAAAGATGATATTTAAAAAAAATGACACGGTTTTAAAGGAAGAGCACATGAAATGCTAAATTACACTGTTACCCACATGCAAAAAGCTACCTCCATCATCCACAATAGCTCCTGCATGTGACTAAGTGCTTATTTGAGAATCTGTTGTAAAAATGATTTAAAAATTTTAAAGAAAATATGTGAAATGAGTTTTATCTCGATTTACGTATGAATATATTCTAGAGCTCTACAATGCATTCCCAAACAATCACTAAGACTCCATCAGTTGACAATTGAAGCTTTAGAGTTGAGTCTAGAGCTCCAATGCCCACGATGGAAGAGTTATTGAGAAATAAGTGATTCATAAATGAATCGTTTTAAGAAAAAAGGTAATTTCAATCATATGAAATAATAACCAAAAAAATTCTCTCTCTTGAATTTCTCCGATACTATACTAATTTTTACATTTTAGAGTGAAATATTAATTGTTAATTTTTGTCTCAAATTTTGGAGTGAAATAATAACTCATCGTCCGTGGGTTCAACTGACGAAAGTATTAGACACTCTTACTAAAGGGAGAGGATTCGATACCGCGGAAGGTCATTTTGTTGTGGCTCCAAAGGCATCCTAGCTCCTGGGTGCTTAGGTAAATGCCTGAGGGTAATTGACGGCTCGCCCTATCCAACATTGGTATGACCTAAGAGGAAAGGAGATTTCGTCCTACCCTTGACTTGTGGGTGAGCCCAACCCCTACATAAAAAATTTATGTATAAAAAAAATTTGTCTCAAACAGTTCAAGTTTGAATTGGTCAAATTAAAGCCGGCATGCTCCCTCTTTTCAGCTCATTTGATTCAATGTCTTACTTTAGACAATTTGATGGTTCTTGGAATGGGACTGTGTGAAGGTGTTTTCCAAACGTGCAGTTCTCATGTTGAACTATGAACCTATATTTTATTTCTTTTATTTTAAATACAAAACATTCTTAATGCAAATATACTCACCAAAAAACAGCAAAAAATACTCAAAAAATGGGTCGTCAAGACTTCAACTTTTTTCCCCAAAAAAATTACCCTTATTTAAATCTATATGAGAAATGGACCTGATAATGAGGGGAGGCAAATGATTTTAATGCAGTCTTGTGAGTATTCTGAGAAAAAGATGCCATTTGCTTATTGAAATCACAAGAAGCCTTATACATTCAATCAAAAAAACTATCCAAAATATGCCTTATTTTTTAAATGAAGCGTTATCTCTTATTCTAAACTTATAGGATATGTGTTTTAGTCATAAATGTAAAACTGCAATTCATTCTATCTTTTAAATTTATAATCTTTTTAAACTATCCCTATTAATTAATTATATATTAAAGGGAATTTTTATCAATACTAATAATAACTAAATGAATATGTACTTTAGAAAAAACATGTATATAAATTAAAAATAACTAATTTAATTAGTTTCTAATATCTAAATAATTGGAGAAAGTATAAGTCAACAAATTCAAATTCCAAAATCAATAGCAGATCTGATCATCTGCTCTTTGGACTTGAAAAAAAAAAAGGAATTCAAAGGGAAATCAAACAAAAATAACTTGGTCTTAATTCCTAATCAAACCATTTTTTAATGATTTGCCTTTTGAACTTAAGACGTCTTTGTGGTTGTTTTGGCTTTCCATTAACTTTCACCTAATTGCTTGACCAAACCCAATTGCATTCACTGGTTCCCACCATTGTTACCAAACCATTTTTATTTTCTTCTATATTTTCCCTACTTGTCAAATTCTGTTACCTTTTGATTACCATATTTTTCCTTTAACATTCAAGAGAATAACAGTCATGGGTTGATTTTTATAATCTATACATTATATTGACCAAAAAACATTTCATTTAATGATATGATAAATGAAAACAACTTATTCTTTTTAACCATAAATTAATTGCATTCATATATATACTCATATAATATCCATGTTTCATACATTAATGACCCTGTTTGTGTTAGCATTAAAAAATTACGATAATTCAAATCGAGAAAAAACTCTTATCACGTAAACCGTAAATCATTAAGACAAAGTAGCTCCTAACACACACAATGATTGGTTGAAGGTTTCTGGATGCCAAATATAAACACAGACATATATATATATATATATATATAAAAGAGGTGGGTAGAAGCAGTTAGAAAATTAAGCATCATTTGACTTCTTAATAGATCATTAATACCAAGCTGACCAATATGGGCTATCACGGCCCTTTTTTAAATTTTTTGGGCATTCGCAGCACACAGATAAAAAGAAAAAGAAGCTTGGCGATTGTGAAGGGTTCATATACGGCCAAAAAAAAAAGGCTCATGGGGTCTCCAATCTGCAACTAAAACTTTTAAGTAAATTTTTAAATTATATTGTTTATGTTTACTTTTTTAATATAAATACATTCACTTGCTAAAAAAATACATTCACCCCAACACCCAAAAAAAAAAAACTTGCGTAAAATAATGAGAGAACATTTCATCTAACATTGTAGATCTATGAATTGAAATAAAATTTACGAAATCACTATATAGAAAAATCATTAACATGGAAAATAACACTCATGCGATTATTCAATTTTAGGAAATCCAGATAACTAACTAGTGTTACAGAAAAAGTATATAACTGATAAATGAGTTAATTAAGTAAGCAGGTTAATTAGGTAAGCTTTTAAAGTCAATGCAGCAAAGTATCTCAAAATTATTTTTATGTAAGTTGGGATAAAACTCATTCCATATATTTATATAAAACTCTTTAAAATCATTTAAAATAAGCTAATTTAAACACTTACTTGTTCAAAAGAAGTATATATCAATGAATTAATTTCTTTTAACTTGACTCGTTCAGCTTCAGATGTGTTAAATACCATGTAGTGTTTCTACATGATACCCCTCAACTTCGCACCAGTGAGTTTTCTTTCTTTGCAATTGCACGATTGTCAACAACTGGTTTGCTACTAATCATCACGGATTTATTATTTATAATTAAAATTTCATAATCTATACATAACAAGTTTAAAGTTCAAGGGAGTCAATGAAGTCTATTCACATCTATATATGACAATTTATATTACAATTATATCTCAATCAATTTATAAGTATGTATTTAAATTTGTTGTCGTGTAATCAATGTAACCGACTCTGTATAGTGGGATGAAAGATTTGTTGTTGTTATTGTTTTTGAATTCGCTGAACTCATGCCTAAGTCTCCCTATTTTAATTAGTATCAAGCATGGACATGAATGCAAAAAATACATTAAATCATGGTTATATAATAAATATAAAAATCTGATACAGCTAAAATTCAAATCAAACCTCGTTGTTCACTTTGGCCAAAAAAAAAAAAATCCTCTTTGCCCCCAACTTAGGAACCATATGGCATGATAATTGTTAAATGATGGGGTCTGATTCTGATTCTGATTCCATGTGTGTGTAAAGATGGGTATTTTAAAAATAACAACTCATCCCATATGAAAATTATAACTAGTTTGAGTGGGTGTAAATATAAAAAATATTTTTAAAAAGTCACATCTTATTAGGCCACACAATACTTGAATATAGCATAATCACATAGTCATTAAAAAAATATAACAAGTTATGCAGGTCTTTAATTACTCTTAGCTAAGCTCGACAATGTAATAATATAACCAAATCAAGTACTATCACTCGCGTTAATGACACTACTTAATAAATATATTTATTATTTTTATAAATTAATTTGTCCGATTTATGTATAATGATAAATAAAATGGAACATATGTTGTATTTACTTTATTTGATTTTTTAACACCCAGACATCAATTGAGGACATGTGTTAGAAAGAAATAAAAAAGGAAAGTGGTGGCGCGTGGAGAGTGAAGGAGCGTGGGAAGAGGTGGTGGGGCGTGAAAAAGAGAGAGGAGGCACGTAATGAGACATGGGGAATGCCCCCACAACTCCACTAACCCAAAACACCTCACATGCCCTCCCTCCC
>JANTPZ010138559.1:0-11634 GCA_025593235.1 Vachellia pachyceras
ATTCTTACATGACATCACCTTAGGGTTCTGCATAGCAAGCCTGGTTCTTTCCCTGATTTTCTGTAAAGTTTCTGCACACGAATTCAACATTTGAAAGATTTTATAACTCGGACAAGGATAGATGAAGATACAAGTGACTGGAAAGTGAACAAGGAACGAGAAAGAACAATTTACCAGGACTATGCTTCCTGCCTTTGTTCCATGGTGTGTTTCCTGAATTTGCTTTTGAAATTCTCATTCTTCTCATCTTCTCCCTCTCATCAGGTTCTTCTGGCTCATCCTTACAAGACTCATGCCGAACTACAGGCCGGTTAGAATTTACACAAGTGTCTGAGTCCTTAAAACTCAAAGCTTTATCTTCATCTGCAGCCAATGTCTTCGGTTCAAGAGTAGCAACTGCCTTGATCAAAAGTCCACCCCTCGACAACTTACCACGTCCCTCATTGAATCTCACCTTTTTCAAATATTTCCAAGCACAAAGAAGTCTCAGCTCTTTCCCATATGTAGACGAAATTGATGCTATGTTACCATGAAGAGGCCTTTGAGCTGTGAGTGAACACGAAGAATAGTGGAAGTAGGGCTGCACATTTGCAATCTCTGATCATAAAATTCAAAGAGGAAAAAAATCAACACTGAATAGCATCATTATCTACTAGAACAAATAAACACACAAGTAGCAACTGTGAAATTAAAGGAAGTTAAATTCAAGGTTAGTGGAAGCCTCCGGCACCATACAAATATTCAAATGATGCATGCAAATGGGTCTTTAATTTACAATGGACCCTTGCTTAAATCCAGACAGTTAGTTACAGAACACATGAACATAAGTACCACAAGAAATGCAAGAAGTTAACAAAGAATGAAGGAATCAGCCCAAAAATCACAGACCAGGAAGAGAAAAGAGGGTAAGAGAGTGTACCCAACAAAGGCATGGGAACTCATTCAGCAATCTACACAGACATGAAGAGTGCATAACTTGGAAGAGACAGCATCTAAGTTATGCCACTTTCAGAATGTTTTGGAAGCGTTGAACTAGAGTGACTGAGAAATTAAGTCACTCCAGAAGAAATGGGTGCAGTGAAAGAGAGAATGAATCAACCCCGTGCAGACTGCAAAGAAAAGGCTCAGCCAGTTAATGGAGAAAGGCGCGACGCAGAAGGAGCCACGCACAGCCACAGGTAGCGAAAGAAGAACCAGAATTAGATAACGTAACGTGCATAGTAGTCACTGGAAAAAGAGCCCACAAATTCCGAAGGCCGACATATATTCCTTCTTTTAATATAATCTTCTAATGTTGGGCTTTGAGGAGTGTGGGCCATAATTGGATCATCAATAGTGGGCCGTTGTAAATGCACCATGAAGACACTAAGTGGGCCTGCTATGTTATTTAAAATAAGAAGAATAAAGGATTGGCGACAAAGATTGATGCTTAATTACGAATTGAGTCACAGCCCATAAAGTTGTAAGTTCAAATTCTGTGCAAGTGTAAGAATGTTGTTGGTAGTTAATTTGTAATTTATAGTGATCAATATTGCCTTAAAGTATTGCCTCTTATCAGAGAATACATGTAAAAAAAATTATATTATTTTTACCAACAGTTTTGACTTTAATGAAAGGGCCAGTCCCTCACATTCACGATAAGGTGAATAAAAATTTAAATTCATGGAAAAAAATGTATTTATATTTAATGTTTAATAGTGCTTTAAATAATATGATTGATTTTGGTAGATGGATGCCTTTAAATGAGTCCACCATTGCTTGAATATGAGTTAGATAATAAAAGGACAAAAAGAAGAAGGCTCACAGAAAAAAACTGTTTGTTTGAGTAAATTTCAGTAGGAAATCAAAATTAGATGAAATTGAATGAATTTGGGCTACTAATAGTGCAAATAGCATGAAAATGACTAATGCTATTAACGTAAGACAGATAAAGAATACAAAGCGGAATTTTATTGATGAGGATATGCATGAGCACAAAGAATTTTGATAATAGATAAGGGGAGAGCAAGAGATATCAGAGTGAATGTGCGTGTTCGATTTGTTCAAAGCCTTCAGAGTAATCATAGTATTTATAACAGAGGGTAAATACATGATTGATTGCTGGCATCAATCACCCATTAGTCACGTCCAATGATCCCCGATAACCTTGAGTAGTAGTCGTTGGATCTTCAGATCTCAACTGTCTAGTCTGATGTTGGGGAAAGCTAGCGACTGACACAAGTTCTGGGTGTGATTCCACATGCTTCCCAAGGTAAGGGGACGTTGGGACTCCATGTGGTAGCGCCTTGAGTTGATCTTGTTACTGGACCTTAGACTAGTCTGGCCAAGATCATTTTTTTGGGCCTACAATGAATTAATGTAACATTGATCATAAATTGACAATCATACACAATGTGATCATATTGGAGCTAAAATTAAAATCGAAGTGTAGTTTTTAACCAAAAAAATGCAATAATGAGATATTGAGCCAATATATTACATACATGTTATATTGCGACAGAACCACAAAAATATAAAAAAAAACAAGAAAAAGAAGACAGGTATCATCATAATCCTATCTGATGAAAATATTAATATTACCCTGTAGTTTTTTAAGTATAAAGGGAGAGAAATTGTGTCAGGGCTGAGAAGAAAGAGGGTTACCTTGACCTAATCTAGTTTAATTTCCAATTCAGCTTTTGCTGTCACCGCCACATGACTAGACTTGCCACTTTATAAAAAGCATACAAATCACTAGATTCCTCATGGCATGGAGATTTCTTTTTTAAAAAATATAATAAAAACAAAAAAGACCATATATTATTGTTATTACTATAAGATTAGTAACTACATGATTGCCCCAAAGAATTTATAAGTGTCATTTGTTAGATTATTAGCTAGTTAGCCACCTGGCCTATGCTTTTGTTGAAAAATTAATAAGCTTGTTTTACATTTCATTCAAAATAATAATAATAGAAATAATTTGAGCAGCACATGGCTTCATTGGCATGATTGCGTAACTTTATCAAAAGCCTAGTTTTGAGGCTGATATTAAGAATGAATATTCTGCTTTAATTCATTCATATATCACATATAGCTTATGCAGGTAATTAATATTCACTATTAAATAAAAAAATAGAAGTTGAATTACACGTAATAGTAAAGTGTATTTGGATTAATTTATTTTAAATTATATTAAAGAGTTTTAAATAAACATATGAAATGAGTTTTATCTCAATTTATATAAAGGATTTATTAGTTCGTTCTCATTACTGTCTTTTATCTTTAAAATATGAGTTAAATAATTGATTTGTGAAAGTTAAAATAGTTTAACTAAATTACCAATAAACATTAGCATGCATTAGTTTTTTTAAATATCTTTTTTAATTAGAATTATTCTTTTATGGAAACTTAATCGTACAATTCAAAAGTTCATAGCAAAATCATATAATTCAAGATTAAAGTAAATACTTATTATCTGGCTTCTAGTATAGGAATGAAGAGAGTGTTTTTTTTTATTTTATATTAGAAGTATTTGAAGTATTTTATATAGGAATGACTTGTTTCTTAAGTTCCACTCTAGTTATGAGTTATCTAATGTGGCATAATAAATCAAAATAAGGAATTTTTCCGACAACACTGTATATATCGAAGCCCAGGAATACGTTAAATTCATAAAAACGTGATAAATTCAAAGCACGCACACATATATACTATACGATACGTATAAATAAATATATTTATTTGAATTGGAAATATGCTTAAATGAAGGCAATCTCGTACGTGATAATGTACAGTTTTGTTTTTCTGAAAAGATACTCTGAAAAGATAGAAAAAAAAAAAGTTAAAATGGCATGAATGGCTATAATGAGGAATAGAGATCAAATAATGATTCTGTCTAAGACTAGAATCGAAGATTTTTGACTTTGGGGATCGGTTTTAAACCCCCAAATTATGGCAACAGGTGCGTTTGAATTTTTAAATGTATATTTATTTACTTGTTTAATGGTAGCTACAATGATCATCCCTCTTTCCCTCCATTTAAATTAATTTTTATTATAATTAATAAATAATTTCCATCAGGAGCAATATTCACTTCGAGAAATATTTACATACTCCCATAATGTCATATCATCCATACTCAATGAAAATGATTCAAATATCCTCTATTTGTGGATTTTATATCTTGTAAATTTCTTCTAATTATTTCTCTTTTTTCAAAACCTATTAGAAATATAGTTATGGAAAAAGAGAAATATTTATGAGATATAAGATTTACAACATATGAGAATTGAAATGTTTTTATTGGATAGAACATTGATAATATGACATTCCTATCTAGGAATCATCCACTAGGTAAAAACGCCCTAGGCGTATACGAGAAAATAAATAGTCCAAATACCTCTAATATATTGGGTCTAAAAGTTTAAATTAAATAGGTAATTGGAAAAATATTTATTATTATTCTTAAAATATTCAAATTTGAATTATTTTTATTTAAAACTATTACCTCGATCAATAAAAATCTCCCTTCATCTATGCAGGGTTTAGAAGGGAAAAAAGTACTTGTGTAATTTTGAGAGATAAAGTTAAAAGGGTCTTATATTTGATAATCTATTATTGACCCAAAAAAAATATTTGATAATCTTATGGATTCTAAACGTAAACTGCCCTGGTTAGTGTAATTTACACCATAAATAAAAGTTTTATATATAAGATATATGATGGAATATATCAAAATAAATATTTTATTACCTCTTTCATAAAGTACATGAGAATACTTTCTTTATTTTTTTATAAGTAACATTCTTTCAACCTTTTTATATATAATAAGTTGTGTTTGTTTATAAATTTAATGTGTTTTTTTCATTTACAACCCTAATTAATCATATATCTCTCATATATTTATATATTTATCCTCTCTCATCTTTATATATATAAAATTGTCAAATAGAAAAATGAATTTAATTATACATGCATTATAAATTAACTAGATGTAGGATTATGCAGTTTATGCGAATTGTTGGAAAGTAATCACTGTGATTTATAGGAGCTTTGTGTTTTACAGTGATTTAAAAATATTCTCATAATAAAAAATTAAAGGACAGAGATTTGGATCTTCCTGTAATATCCATATATTGGCTGGGGGAAAAGGACGAGGGAGCATAATAAATGAGAACATGCGAGAGTATCAGACAGAATTAAGACGCCCGAGAGCTCACCGCATCGGAAGAGGTTGACGGCCGTCGGCAAGAAACATTTAATATGCTGTATTAGAGTTCTTTTGTACAAGTTGAGGTAAATGTATGAAGGAGATTATATCGATTTATGAAAAAAATCGTTGAACGTGTTTTTGGAGAATATAAAAGTTTTCCCAAACAAGTCTAATAATGCCAAGTCATTCATATTTTTTCTAATAAAATATTATAATTATTATTTTAATGAAAATGCATATCAATAATTTCTCTGGATTATTTATTGATTTACACAAACCATTATAATATATGTTCCAAAAATCGGTAAAAAGTATAATTAAAATATTTTTATTGAAAAAATATATAAATGTAAATGCTTCTTTCACCCTTATGACCTTTTAATGTCTCATAGGCCAGGTCAATTTTTTTTTTATTTTTTCTTCTTCTCTTTCTTCCTTTTTGATGATAATTTACTGCTTAGGAATCATGGTACTTCGAGATCACAATCATTAAACAAATTCATGAAGGAGCAAAGGTTATCAACTTATCATGCCCTGTCTATATATTTGATGGATATTACATTTTTATTCTAATACGATTCACTTTTTGATCATGTCCATGCATGCTATATTATAAAAGGATATTTCTGTATATAATTTTCTTCATTTATGGAACTTCACTATCAGTCAAATAATGTTGGTCTTCGTAGTATAACTCACGTGGTCGTGAGTTATAACCTTGTTGCCAATTGATGTGTAAACATATATGTAAAATTTTTTTGAATCCAGATACAGTATGTTTGATTCTGGTAAGCATTCAAAACCCAATTCAGGTAACTCTTAAATTCAAAACAACTTAAAAGATGAAACTTCACTCAAGCACATGTAGCTGAGCAGTGTCATTGAAATCCTTAGTTTTGTGCAAACTTCATAAAATTGAAGAGAAAATTACACCATTCACAGGTAAAGAATAATATGTTAACTTAGTAAGAATGAAAAAAAAGGTCTCTTTTATAGAATCTTGTTGGTTAGAGTGATGGGATATGTTTTGTAAAAAAAAAATTGGTATTCTAATTTTAAAAACTTTTTTAATGGCTCGTTTGGTCCGCTGGAATTGATTTTGGTGGAAATGGAGATAGAGATGGAAATGAAAATGGAGATGGAGATAAGGATGGAAATGAAGATGAAAATGGATATAAATATAGGAAAAAAAATGAGAAGTCAAAAAATCAATTCCATGGAATTAAATACAATTCCATGGGTTACATCATGGAATTCATTTCTACCCATTTTGAATTCCATTTCCATTTTCAATTCCACAATACCAAATATAGGAAATGAATTCTATTTCCAATTACATCTCCTAATTTCATCATACCAAACATAGCATCAGTAATGCAAAGTATTGGTACTTCAATTTAGATCATTTGAAGGGATTTTTCTACGATTGTTTTAATGGGTTCTTCTCTCCAGTTTTCCTTCTAGCCTTTCCCTTCTAATTAAGGACATTTAATTTTGACATTACTTGAACATAATTCCTTTAATAATAAGATAGTGTGCTCTGACAAAAACTATGTAATTTAAAAAAAAACATAAAAATGGTTTGGTTCACTTGTATATGCACTCATGCTCGTAAAAATATTTTCAAATGATTTTAATGCCAAAGGAGGATTCCGTAGAACTTTAGTAATCAAGAGGGGGTGAAAATTAAAGGGAAAAGAAAACAGTCAACTTTAAAGCTTTTAGGTGTAAATTTGTTCCTCAATTTTTTTAATTTCAATATTACTATGAAAGTTTCAAAATATAGTAATATTACCATTTATGGTTGAAAATGTTGATAGTCAATGTTAACTTTTAATAGTCAGCATTAGTTTTTTTAATGAAACGGGGTAACATTAGTAAAATTGTTTATAAAAAAACTTTTAAAACAATATTACTTATAATGAAAAACTTTCAGAACAAAGTTGTACATTAACCTAGCTTTAAAATCGAAATCATTTTTTTATGTAAAGGCAAAGAGGAAAGGGGGGGGGGGATGCCATCATACTTCTGTTTTTAAACGAGAAATGTCATCATTCTAGTTGAATGGAGTTTAGGATACAAGTGAGAATTAAATATATGCTTGTCGTCAATATATATTAATCTATGGGTTCAATATACTTAATTATATACATATATAACAATGATTGATAAGCAGACAAGTCTTGCTCATTTTTTAACACTTACGACCAACCAATGGATATAGTCTTTGCCAATACTTTCACGGTTAAATTGTTTTGTAGACATTGTTTTGAAACTTGTTCCATTTGAAACTAGACTCAAAAGACTTTTCAATGATAGGTCATTTGTAAAATTTGGAGCTGAAATGAGGAAGTTACAGCATTTTGAAGTTTAAGCTTTCTAAACCGTTTATAAAGAGTAGGATCATTCGAATGAGCTTTTTTTTCATTCGAATGAACTTTCTAAACCGAATTTTCCTCCAACGGTTTAGAAAGTCCCCTCCAAAGGTGTATAAAGTCCACTTTCTACACCGTTGGGAGAAAATTCGGTTTAGAAATTTCATTCGAATGGAAAAAAAGCTCATTCGAATGAGTTTACTGTTTATAAAAGGTTTAGAAAGCTTTAACTTCAAAATGATGGAACTTGCTCATTTCAACTTCAAATTTAACAAATGACCTATCATTGGTAAGCCCTTTGAGTCTACTTCTCAATGAAACAAATTTCAAAACGATACGATTTCTGATTTGAGAGGTATTGGAAAAAAACCAAACATAGATCAGGAATACGTATATTCCAGATATATGTTCGGTGTTTTCATGATATCTCTCAATCTAGATCTTCAATTGATATGAAACTTATTCCGTTTGAAACTAGACTCAAAGGGCTTTCCAATGATAAGTCATTTGTAAAATTTGGAGCTGAAATGAGGAAGTTACAACATTTTGAAGTTCAAGCTTTCTAAATCATTTATAAAGAGTAGGGTTATTCGAATGAGTTTTTTTTTCATTCGAATGAACTTTCTAAACCGAATTTCCCCTCAACGGTTTAGAAAGTCCCCTCAAAAAGTGTAGAAAGTCCACTTTCTACACCATTAAGGGAAAATTCGGTTTAAAAGTTTATTCGAATGAGTTTAGAAATAATTAATCGAATCAGAATAAGAACTTAATCGAATCGGTCGCTTTATTCGATTGAAGGATAAATATTATTCGAATCAGGGTAAGAAGTTAATCGAATCCGTTACTTCATTTCCTTTAAACTTGAGTAAAGACGCCCGAGGTACTGAATGCTGCTGTTTCAGGGGCAGTGAGGACATTTCATTAAAACTTGGGTAAAGACGCGCGATGTACTATCATCTTCAGGGATTAAAAATTTTGAATAACTTTTTTGGGATTCATTATTTTTAAGGTACTTTTTCCGTCATTTTCCCTAAAATTTAGGTAAGGATTCAATTCAATTTAAATTTGAAAAAGACAAACGGTGGAAAATGGAAAGAAATCACAGAAACAGACACGGTACGGTGGTATGATTTTCAACAAAACTATAGTAAATTTGGCCTCTTTTTTGAAGTTATTCATATTTCAATTAAAAATTTGACAATTTTTGAGTTAAGAGTAGACTCCAATACCGTCATCTTCTTCGCTCGTCCCTTCTAAAAAGTCCAAAGTCTCAAGTCCAGTGCGGAGGTTCTCCTGCTTCCTCCTACTTTGAATTCTCTCACGTCCTCGCTTGTTTCCTCCTCCTCTTTATCCTCCGACATTCTCAACCCCAGAATCTACAGCTAAATCATCCCCTCCTCTTCCTCTTTGTATTCTGAAATTCACCGAGCTTCAAAAGTTTCAACTTCTACGCTTTTCTTCTCGAGAACCCACAAGCTCGAGTGATTTCCCATTTGGGTTTTGAACTTTTGATCATTCTGTTCGTTTTTAAACTTCTGGGTGTCTTCAATTTGCAGCCTCCGAAAGAACCTTCTTGAATCACGAGAACATAAAAAGGTAAGCTAGAATCATGGGTGACTCATTAGTGTCTAGCAACAAACTGAACGAATCTCCCGCAGTTGAAGTGACGGGAAAAATTATGGTGCTAGCTATAATAATCCTCTTCATGGTGGTTGTGTTTGTTTTGTTTCTCCATCTCTACGCCAAATGGTTCTGGTGGAGCATTGAGGAAACCGCTCCTCCACCGCCTCGCCGCCGCCGTCGACGCCGCTTTGTCTTTGCCCCTGGGCAAGATTCGGCGATTTACGGCGGCCAGAGAAGTGGACTCGATCCTTCGGTGCTTTTGTCCTTGCCAGTACTAATATACCAACCTGAAAATTTCAAAGATGGTTTGGAATGTGCTGTTTGTCTCTCTGAGCTCGCCGAAGGAGAAAAAGCGAGG
This sequence comes from Vachellia pachyceras, assembly GCA_025593235.1. Classification (NCBI taxonomy): domain Eukaryota; kingdom Viridiplantae; phylum Streptophyta; class Magnoliopsida; order Fabales; family Fabaceae; genus Vachellia; species Vachellia pachyceras. The sequence goes on from JANTPZ010138559.1 coordinate 9,551, forward strand.
CTCTTACCAAAATGTAATCATGGGTTTCATGTGGATTGTATAGATATGTGGTTTCAATCACATTCTACTTGTCCACTTTGCAGAAACCCAGTTGCTTCTGAAACCCCTAAATGCAATAACAACCCAAGTGTTCGAGAAAATTTTGCAGAGAATATTGGTGGCCAATCACAAGCGTCAGAAAATCTTCAAAGTCCAGCTTTAGCTGCTATGAGTGGTGGAGGTGGATCAGAATCACCAAATTTTCCAACTAATGTGTTGGTTTGGGGGAACCAGACTCAAGTTAGTTCTATTAATACATCTTCAGAAGAAGAGGGTCCCTCATCTTCTTCTACTACAGCAGCTAGCAGTAGCAGTAACAATAGACGCCATGAAATGCAAATGATGGTGATTGATATGCCAAGTGAGGTCAATTCTTCATCTTTATCTCCTGCAAGCGGGTTTGCTGAAGATGAGCTGAAATCACCGATGACCACAAGACTGAGGTCACTGAAGAGGCTTTTAAGCAGAGACAAAAGGTTAGGCCCTTGTAGTACTGGTCCTGGCTCTATAGACGTGGAACAGGCAGGGAGAGGACATAGCTAGTTCTTTGTATAAGAAAATATGTCTGTATATTTCTTCTTCTTCATCTTCTTCTTTTTAATGGGTCTGCCCACATATATTGAGGCAGCCATTTGCAAAATATAGGAGAGAGAGTCAATAGGAAGAACTTAATCTCTGAAAGATGACTATCCTGTTCATGGGAGGTTGGGTTCCTCTGGCTGTTTCAGAGAGAGACAGTTCTTGTTAGGACATGCCATTATCCATCTAGTGGATGATGAAGATAATTTCTAAGATGGTAATTGTTATGTGAAATTGTGAATCATGAATGGTTGGGATCTGGATGCTTGAAAAGTGAATGATACCGGTAGTTTGGTAGTTTCTTGAGTAATTCATCTCTTATATTACTGGTTCCTCTGCCACCATTTTCTTACTAAATGATGGATGAGAAATTGTCTAGAAACACAGTTGGTAGAGTAGGAACCGGCATTTCTGAAATAAGAGTTGGATTTTAAGTTTTGTAAGATATGGATAAAAGGGAAAAATTAACCTTTCAGATAGAGAATCTATCAGATATCTAATTAGCTCTCAAGTCTCACCCATAAAAGTTGTTAATTCTATACAGCTGATCACCCTCCATCCCCATGTTGTGAACAGTGTGTTTAATAACTTGAGTATCCCAAGTGACCTCCAAACTATTCGAATTTGTATTCTCTTCATGTAGAAATGTGTCTGTTAACCCAAGAGACGTGTCTGTTTACTATTTTAACCAACAAGATTGTCGTCCAAAATTGTCTCTGAATTCGACTTATTGATTTTGATTCCCTGATGGTAATGATCATGACAGAATTTAAATTAAACTCATGATGAACATTTCAACTAACTAAATCCGATTTAAACTGGGCAACTCTTGCCAAGATATGATGTAATAGATTTTACTTGGGGTCACATGTCGTGAAGAACGAAGGATTTTCTTTTCTTTCTATAAACACCAAAACTATGGGATCCCTGACTGGAATATTTTGACTCAAATTTTTGTTTAACTTGTATGACTATTATCCAATTCCATCGTCTGTTCTTATCCTCTTCCCTAAGGACCCCAATCCCAAAAGCCATATGTATCTCTTCTCTGCATTATTGCGTTCTTAAATTGCACCGAAGAGAATCGACACGACTTCGTGAATGGGACCTATATAACGTGTTTCTGGTATTTCTATCCAAGTGTCTACCATGCAATTCTGACAATTAAAAAAAAAAAGGACAAACTTATGTCCATTTCATTATTTTCATCAAATTCAATTTTCCAATCAAATCTTAACACATGCATGAAATTTTTAGGTTCTGTTAAGCCATTTTTAATAACAAAAATTACATATAGCAGTATTTAAGGTGCCAGCAGATTATCAAACACTATGTGCCTGTTTGGGAAGCCATTTTCCCAAACGGTGCACGTAAGCCGAGACAAAACCATCTCGAAATCTGTAAAAACCATCTTGAAATCCATAAAAACCATCTTAAAATCCGTAAAACCATCTCGAAATTCCCAA
>JANTPZ010138559.1:11654-25587 GCA_025593235.1 Vachellia pachyceras
AATTGCACCGAAGAGAATCGACACGACTTCGTGAATGGGACCTATATAACGTGTTTCTGGTATTTCTATCCAAGTGTCTACCATGCAATTCTGACAATTAAAAAAAAAAAGGACAAACTTATGTCCATTTCATTATTTTCATCAAATTCAATTTTCCAATCAAATCTTAACACATGCATGAAATTTTTAGGTTCTGTTAAGCCATTTTTAATAACAAAAATTACATATAGCAGTATTTAAGGTGCCAGCAGATTATCAAACACTATGTCAATGGTGGCATGTGAGATGTTAACAGTTGGGTACCAACTAGAGAGGAAGTCTATTCTCTTTCCAAATATAAGACCCGATTTTGCCTTTTAAATTTTTAATTATTTCTTTCAAATATCTTTATTAATTGCTTATTGCTTATACGAAAGATGCTTATATCAAAATTGATTTTAATACGCATGATTGAAAAAAATATTTTAACCAACAGGTTTAAATATAGTAGAATGGGCTAATTCACCCACATTTATTGTTGATAATGTTTTGAATATAATTATTTCTAATATAAAAATATATGTTTTTTTCTAAAAAAAGAGATTATCTTTAATAAATCAACGCATTGGTAATAAAAAACTAATTTTTATCTTTACAAAGTAAGCATCTAACTGTTGTATTAAAAATGGCAAGAGGCGGAGGAACCTTGGACTGCGCTAAAACCTTAATTATGATGACATTCTAGCTGTAGGCTTCAGTTTTCTTAAAGAGACAGTGAAAGATAAATATTTATAAATTTGTTTGACATTCCATCTAAAAAAAGGAAAAATCCATTCAATAAATTTTTTCCGTAAAATAAGATAATCTTCTTCACATATTTATTTCGTTTTACATTTAAAAACATTTCTCCATTATTGTCAAACTGACTAAATAGTAAATGATGAGCCCCAAGAAATGAAAGACGAAAAAAGCTCAACTGCTCAAGAAAAGAAAGTGACTTCAAAGTTTGACCCTGCCAATAATCGGTACAAGCAATGAGTGTTGACAACCCACACCAACTTTTACCTGCAAATGCAATGCTAATGAGCGCTTGCAGAATAAAACTCAAAAAGGAAAAATTAATATTCCGAGTCGTAAGACGCAGAAAACCGAAGTAACAACTGTATCTAGAAATGAAATGGAGTTGGAGTTCTATAAGGCTTGATTTAGATTAATTACAAATATGGAAAGATCATTTTGCTCTCATCATTTTCTCTCCCATTTCAATTCAAATAACCATGAACAATAATATCTTTTCACGTTTGCAATTAATCTAAACCAGGGATTCCAACTCAATTTCATTATTTTCAAGAATATGATGTTGATTTTTTTTTCATTTCTTAGGATGTGTAAGTAATTTCTCCACCTTTTCATTTACCTCTTTGTGAGAGGTGGCTGGTGAAGGATCAAGAACACAAAATTTCTCTTTTCAGTAATGAGACATTTGTTTGTTTGAAAACACTTAACTCTCACCCAAAAGTATGTTTAACAGTGTTTTTCTGCAAAACGAGATAATCTCCTTAACATATTTACCTCAACTTGCGTAAAAGTACTTCTCTACCGCGTTATCAAATGAGCCCTTTAACCAGTTTGTCGGCCGTGCCGTTGGCTTCTCAAGATCTCATACTTGCCACAATCTACCTTTCCTTAGGTAGGAGAAATCGAACATCATCTACAATCTCCCGGAGCAAATATAGTTCTTTTTTTTTAAAAAAGACAAATATATTGAGACAAAAGGTTTATAATAAAGAATCAATAGACGGATAAATTTAGTATGGGAAAAACATAATGTCAAACAACATCCTTAAATAGAGAACGAGGTGAAGGAAGAGGTAGAAAGGATGTGTTGATGTAAATAATGGTCAAAACGTTTAATTCTGAGAGTAAGCGCCATCCAACTGGCCACTTTGGAAATCTATTAGGAGAATTATGAGATAAATATGTGAGAGTAATTTTTCTTAATTTACATGTAACGTGATTAAGAATCACTTACGTGAAGGAACACATGCAATGTTTTGCATAATATTGACGTCTCACCTATGCCACAATATTTAAATACGTCTTTATTATTTACGTTTTTGTATAATAAATCTCAATCCATGCCATATAAAACATTAGCAGGTTGAACTATTTTTTAACTTCCGAACACTATAATTAATTTTTATATATAGCCATCTAATTTTAATTCGGCACATACTTGAACTCGAGATAACTTCTAAATTCTAAAGTAATTTTTTAAAAGAAGGTTTTGATGATATATTTGGAGTAAAAATTTTAAAATAATTCATTGACAAATTAATTAGAGAATGCAACCTGCATAATATAAAAGGTAAGTTGCATTTGTATAACGTGGAAGTTCAATTATGTAATGTGACATGTTAATTACATTTGCATTTTTGAAAATTTCTATACAACTGGCATTCAACATTTTGCAATTAACATTTCACGATATGCAACTGAATTTCTACATTATGCAAATACAGTTGACCTTTCAAGTTATACAATTCCATTTTTAATTAATTAATTAATGGGGAATTTTCCCGTCAATTCTCAATGAATTATTTGGCTAGATCCTATCAAATATTGTACCATACACAAGTTCCTCTGTTTATTTCAATGATAATAGATGGTGGGTTCCACATCTACTCCAAGCATTGTTGCACCGCTTAACCATCTCAGGATCGCACCGGCAATTCTTGCTTCCTCGTCCCTTTCCCATATTTGTTTTGCTGCTCCTTCGTCCTTGTTTAGAAATACTACCCTTTCTTAATACAAGCTTTGATTAATTAGTTTTTGAGAGATTAAAGAAGTTAAATAAATTAATATAGTTATCATTTTTCTTAAATTAATTTATACCTAATGGTACATATAAAAAAATCAAATGTGACTTACATTGTGCCTGTTTGGGAAGCTATTTTTCCAAACGGTACACGTAAGTCGAGACAAAACCATCTCGAAATCTGTAAAAACCATCTCGAAATTTATAAAAACCATCTTGAAATCCGTAAAACCATCTCGAAATTTTCAAAATGCCTCAAAATCTGAAAAATCCATTTTTCCAACGAAGTTCCCAAACAAGCACGTTAACAACCGAAACGGAAAGTAGTAAATGATAAGATTTATCCCTTCATTTGCATAAATGTGTTTATAAAAGGGAAATTTACTGTACAGTCCCCCATAAAGGACTTATTTATCAAATGGTCCCAAGTTTTAAAATATTTATCAAATGGTCCCAGAGGTGTTGTCAATGCAGCGCATGGTGTTGTCACGTGACAACCCTTGACAACACCATGAGTTAAATTGACAACACCTCTGGGACCATTTGATAAATAAGTCCCTTATGTGGGACTCAACAGTAAATTTCCCTTTATAAAAAGCAGGTCCAAACAATCTCGCATGTCTCGTAGTGGCTTACGTTAAAGGTCAGTTTCACCATAATTCATGGGGTGTTTGGCAAAACTTTTGAACACCCCAAAAGCACGTTCAATAGTATTTTTTCGTAAAATGAGATAATCTACTTCACACATTTACCTAGTAAATGGTAAAAGCACTTCTCCACCATTTTTTCAAACGGACCCCATAATTGTTCTGCTTTTGCGGGACCGTCAGTAAAAATATTGCACGCTCACAGAGAGAATATCACAGATATTTCTCAGATGCAATGACTTTACAAACCATATTTATTTTAGTTATAACACAACGTGAGAATTAAAAGGCACTTTAGACTACCCAACAAGATCTATCTTTAAGTTTGGATGAGATTTAAACTCAACATCATGAATTATAAGTAACCTTTTTATCAACTAAACCAATCTTTATTAGCTTAAAAATAAATACTTCATTGACATTTGCAAAGATGGATCAAACAGGCTGCAAGCTATAAATACTATATATATTATATTTCCAACACACACACACACACATTATCTTTCCCAAAAAAAACCCTCGATGACAATTCAGAGAAATTGAATAGTGCCATATAAAAGATTACCTTCCTCCGTTTAAATGAGGGCATATGTGAAAATTTTTAATAATGCTTTCTTAAAAATAGAAACAAAAGAAGACTCCCAAAATTAGGTTGGCAGTTCTTTCTTACTTCTTACGTAACATTTAGTCTCAAAAATAGATCCAGCATGTAACTTGTTACTTCTTAGCTCTGAATCCACGCTGGGAACATAGACACAGAAGAGCACGACCTCCATATCCATAAGTGCCCTATACAAATCATGTTAAGCATGGCAAAATCTAAGAAGCATGCAGAAAAGAAGTCCCAGAGACCACTGTGTTGCTTGTCATCATCATAGCTGAAGCAGAGGCAATGCCATTACAACTCCAAAGATGGAGAAGAGTAACAACACCATCCATGTAGGGAAAGATTGCTTTCTGTTCTTTCTCACATCCTTCAACCCATCTGCTCTTTTATTTTCTTCTCCTGTACAATCTAAGACCTTCTCCGACAAGGGCCTCAGACTTTGATTGCCAAGTGTCTCTGATGATGCCCTATCAGAATCAACTTTCTCAGAAAGCTCCTGCTGCTGCTGCAGGTTGTACTTCTCAACATACTCAGGGAACATTTGCCGGAATGTTGCACTGTATGCAAAATTGTCAGATCCAAATAGAGTTTAGAGCGAAGCTCCAATCAGTGACCAAAATTATCACATCCAAAGAGAATTACAGTGACCATAATTATCAGATCCAAAGAGAATTTAGAGTGCAGCTCCAATGACAGTGACCTTGCTCACTCTCCATCAATATTAGAAGCCGCAATGTACTTACTTCTTGCAATTGAAAGCAAGGGAGGTTTTGGCTAGTCTCCGCTTTTCAGCAATGGTAGTATCCACACTACCAGTTGTTGGGCTGTTGTCCATCTGGAAAAAAAAAACGTACAGCGTCTTTATTGAAAGCTCTCAACAAAGCACCATCTAAATCTAGCAATTGGGCCGACTGAACAGAATAAAGATAAAAAAGAATTATCAAGTTACAAATAGTAATAATAGATGCAGCGCACTTTGCTATAAACCCACAGAAACATATGAAACAAATCGAAGTGAAGTAACCGACATCAAAGGGAACGATTATTTATATAGTCCAAATATGAAGAATCTATGAAGAAACTACCACATACTTACCATGAATGAAAGTAGCCCTGTAAGTATGCTGCGTTCATACATTGGAAACATTAGTGGAAAGCTGTATGGTAATTTTCAACATAATCTGTTTCTTCCAAATGACAATTGCTTGTACAGAGCCACGTAGTAGTATTAAAAATATATATATATATATATAATAAAAATAGTAAATAATTAATTAATAAAATACATAAAGTACACAAAACATCTTGAAAACTAGAATCAATCTGACCTTGATACGGACCACATAGGATTCCAGCTTTCAGGATGAACTGCAAAAGTAGCAAAACCAACACAAACATTAAGCTATAAAGATATGAGCAATTCATTATGTAACTTGTGATACAACAGATTAAAAGCACTTACAATCACTCATAGACAAACAAATTTTTTTCTGAGTCATGAACCGGCCATTAGGTGTAATCATACTGCATGTTAGAAGGCATACACAACCAATATTATAATAGACCAGACACAAGATAAAAAATTGAAAAGGAATGCTGCAGCAAGAAGGATCACCTTATACCAGGTGGTTTATATGGATATTCAGGAGGAAACTTGATTTTTCCATAATAATATCCACCTAAAATATGAAAAACTTCGAGTCAAGTTTTCAAATTGGAATAATGGTTTCTAACTATCAATAGTACTATTTCACGGTTACAAAGCATACAAGGACTGGAAAAGTAAGATGGCAAACAATCACAAATTGCAAAAATAACAAACCTGCAAAAGGTGTTCCTTCACTTCCCTCCAACACGTAATCTGAGACATTGGCAAAGAATAAATCAGAATAAAAAACCACCAAACCAATAAATTAAAATCAACTAGCTGATAGCACAAGATTACAAGACACATAGTGACTAAATCTCCATTCAGAATAACATTTGCAAGGCTGTGGAAGTAAAAACAATCAAGAGAAAATAAATCACATCTGAAAATGATAAGTACATAGTTTACATAAAATAATCGTCACACAAAATGAATAAAATACATAAAAAAAGCCATTTTCATAAGCTTCTATAAAAAAAAGTGCAAAGACGTCATTACTACATAACCTATCACTGCATGGGGCTCTTATTAGCGTCATTGAATGCTGCCCACAGGCAAATATGGCATCAGATTAAAGGTATACAGATCCATACAAAATCTGTGCAAATAATTTCATATAACAACAATAACATTCTAATTCCAGTAGTTTAGATGAAAAGTTTTGACTCATGGTAGTGTTGCAGGGCATATTCTGGCAATAAATGGTAGTTGGTGAGAAAGAATGCCTTCTCTGATACAAGCACATGCTAGGGAGAAAAGGCAGTGGTACAATTCTACAACGAAAGTAAAAAAAAAAAAAGCACATACGCCACTCAAGGATATCGTTTGGTGAAGGACAGGCAACAACATGGGATACCGGCTCCTGCAAATTCATAATAAAAATTATTGCCCAGATAGTATATGGCTTCCATAATTTATTTTAAGAAAACATAATTTAATATCAGTTTATCGATCTAGGATTGAGAGAGTAAATAATATAGCATAGACTGATCAAATAGAAGATGCAAAAATAATCACTAAATACAGACACATTGCACAAGCATCAGAATTGTAGAAATACAAAATATACAGGATGATATCTTCCCTTTTCCATGTGCTGTATATCCCCACACAGCTACAACCTCAACTAAACATTTGAAAACACAAAAATACACAAAAAAATAGAGAGGAGAGGGTCCTGATGGCATCTCATACATTGTTTTAAGGCTGTAGTTGTGCTACAACAGAATACCAAGGCATACAAACTGAATAATATAAAATAACAAAGCAATAGGTTGGAAGATAGCAAGACGATGTACTTTGCATAGAGCTCTATATTCTTTTTGAAGGCGTTTGACGCATGACTTCTCCGCCATCTGGCAAATTTCAATCATTAGCAAGAGCCAGACCCTATACCCTTTTTTCACTCTTGATAACCTTTGTTGCCTGCCATAAATTTACTGCGGATATAAATTAAAATGTTGCAAATAATAGAAACAAAAGGAAACCAAAAAATTGATAGAAAAACTGGCAAAAAAAAAAAAAGATGAGAAAGTTCTTGTAACATTAATGGTGGTGGAGATAAATATGCTAATCATCCTATATTTTGAATTCTGATATTATTTACACAGGTGAGTTAAAAATAAATGAATCCATAGAAAAAACACCAAACAAACCAATTCAGTTATAGACACGTAATTGCGTAAATATCGTGTTTTTCTGTGATAATAGAGTTGGTGGAAATTGCAGGAGATTTACCACCAAAAATCTCTCCAAATCTTACAGGTAAATGCCATTGCAGACTGCTCCTGTAGCTATAAAACCCACTCCTAAAGAAGCTTCAGTTGTTAGAACAACGCCCAACGACAGTATTCATTGATATCTCTAACACCCTCTTATTGAGAAGACCTCTGGGCTCATAAGCACTATGATATCAAGCCTTTGCTCGATTTTACCAACAAAAAAAAAAAAAAGAGCAATCCAAGCTCCAAAATTATTCAATTATTAAATTATACCTGTTAACAACTGCTTAAAGTTTATGCAAAGTATGATTTAGCCTAAAAACATTTGTGCTCTTACTCACTGTCTTCCAAACAAATAGAGATAAGTATGCTGTCCACACTCCTGCGTTTCATCTATTATCTTCTTAGCTTACTTGTTTAGCTTTATATCTTCAACGGCTTGTTGCTGAAGTGAGGATATACAAAATCCTGATCCACAGAAAACAAAGGGAAAAAAAAACTTGGGATTCTTTGGCTTTTTTTTTGGGTGGGGGAGCTCGATTCAGTAGGCAATGCCTTTCCCAGTGTTTTTCAAATATTCACCGTAACTTCTACAACAATTAATATCTATATTTGTAAATAGCAAAAAGAATCTTTCACGACGAAATGAAATTCAAAACAATCCAGTTACACCACATGGGAACCTCGAACACAGTTAATCCAGCGATCATGGGAGGGAAAAACCCCATATGCCTGGAGAAAAAATTAGCAATTTTGTCACTACCAACGAGAGACGAGAATCTACCTGGGATCTACTTTCTTTGAAATTGATCCTGAAATCCGAAACAGCCAAAATGAGAGTTGATTTTTAGCGTTGCGGAAGTAAGAGCAGAGAAATTTGGTGGGAGTGGGACAGGCGACACTTCAAAACGGTGGCGTTGAAAACAGCAAAAGCAATAGAAGGTGAAGTGCTGTTTCCATCAACGAATCGGCGAGCTTTGCGGTTCAAGTGTCGAGTTTACAACTTATTAAGGTTTGATGAGCCAAGAGAGCTTTATATATATATATATATATATATATATACATATATATATTTTTGCCAAGTTTATATATATATATATAATTTTAGCCGTATGTTTTGCCATACTCGAGATTTTTTATATGGTCCCATAAATATCTAAACTATCTAAATGATGGGTATAGAAATATTATAAAAAACAAAATTTATGGACACGATATCTATTAAAAAATATAAATGAAATACTTTTTTATTAAAGAGAATATTAATTATATGAGCTTTTAAGAATATGTAAGTATTACTTATGATCATAAATATAGATTTCAATTGATTTTTTAAAGAAATTAGGGAAGTTAAATAAACTACTTTAAATTATATATTCTCAAATACTTTAAACTACTTATTAGGTTATATATCAATCTATACATTAAGTAATGCCCTGTTTGGTATGATGGAATTCACCCCTTAAAAATGGAAATGGAAATGAATTCCATGCTAGAAGCTTGTTTGGTACACCAATGGACCATGGAATTCAATTCCATGTGGAAGCCATTTTGATGGAAATGGCTTCCATCACTTGATTTATGGAATTGTCCAAAATTCTGTGGAATTCCACTCATGCCCCCACTCTTCATCATTGTCAGACGCCTTGACCTCCACTATCAGCACCAACCATCGCTGGCGAGCACAGCTGCCAAAGAGCAACTTGGAAAGTCTGGACCAAATGCAATTGCCGGTGAACTTCCATTACCGGCAAGCTTCTCATTGTTTTCATCCATGCTGACTGCATTGCCGGCGAAAAACTCCTTCAAGATCGACACCCACCAACGGCGACAACTTGACGAACCACGGACAAAAACGATACAAACCATCGACGCCCACTGACGGCGACAAACGCGACGGCGACACCCATCGACTGCGACTCCAACCTTGATGACCATGGACCTTATTCGATGAACCCAGAAGCTCTCAATCTCTCGACGGCGACACCCACGGACAGCGACTACATCGCCGACTCCTTTCTTAGTGATTTCCCACCGATTACCATGGACCTTATTCGTCATCTGGGTTCATGCCGACCAGCCACCGATGACCATGGACCTTCGGTTTCGACGGCGCCTAAGCTCTGCGGGGATGGGTAAAAGAAATTTTTTTAAAAAAAGATTTTTTTAATTAGAAGGATTTTTAGGTCTTTTCATCTAAAAATCATATCTCATTTCCATGATATACCAAACATACTTTTAAACCTTATTTCCATATCCATTTCCATTTCTATATCCATCAAAATGAATTCTGCGTACCAAACGAGGCCTGAGTTAATTTAAAAAAATAATAAATAGAGTATTTTATTTAATTTTTTTAATATTAAAAACTTGTACTTGGAAGATGATAGCTGGTACAATTTTTCGATAGCATCAATATAATATGCTGTTATGAACAGATTCATCCCAAATTTTATGTGATATCCATCAAACAGAGAAAAAGAAAAACGATAAGTTTTTTTTTTTTGGTAAAAAAAAACGATAAGTTAATATGCGTTTTCAATGAACCAAGTGGTTGGCGGGAGGGGGGTGGTGGGCAAATTAGGGGAGAATTACGCAGAGACACGGTTAAAGAAACAAAAACAACGTACGAGCCGTATAGGTGTGTTCCTGTGTAGTTGTGAATTGACAAGTATCCAGTAACAAATCCTTAATGGGGGCCTGTGAGCTTACTAACCGCCAACGTTTCCGATTGTTGGGACTTTTGAGATTAGATTAAATGCAGCCTCCATTTTCATCTGCATAACCAACGAAAAGGACCTTCTCTAATGTTCCAGAAGTTTCTCAGTATGAATCTGCCATAAAGATTCAAAATTTTTACAGAGCATGCATATCTCATCAATTTAAAGCCATTTATTTCCATCTGAAGCATATAAAATAGTCATTTTTTATTAGGATCTACCAATAAGAAGCACAAGGGATTAAACTTCAGAGTCTAAAATACAAAACAGCTTCCAGTTAAGTAAGTTGTTTCAGAAGAACAAGAATCTACATTCTGTGTGTGTGTGTGAGAGAGAGAGAGTCTGACAATATGATTGGATCGATTATCAGAGCCAGCTTCTTCAGTTACCACTCTGTTCATCCAAGTGGAAGTGACGTGTTTCACTGAGTGTGTGTCTGTTACTTAAAGAAGGAAAAATGTCCATGAAACAGTTCAAGATTCAGTTCCTAGTTTTCTAAGTGAATTGGACTCATCAGTTTCTCGATGTCACTGCATAACTTTACATTTTAATATTCATAATCTTTGCTTTCTCCAAGGAAGTTAATTAAAAGAGATGTATGTATACTGATCACGTGCCTGTATCATGAGTTCTCACCAAATACTAAGACCAGACAAAAGCAGTGTTAAGATGCATCAGACAAAAGAAGTTCAGTCACATGACCCTCCCCACCGAATATATCAGACCCACATTTAGATATTTACCATTTCAGAGACTTTACTGCTAAACAATAAATTAGATTATTTCACTTTCTTGATCCTAAAAGACTTCCGCTCAATCAAGAATCAAGATCATCCATTACCATGAAGAAGACCTGTTCTCTACTGGTTTTTCTTACTCTTTCACTTTTGTTACTATCAGCTTGGTCTACCAGGATCAAGCCAGAAATTCGTTCTTTGCCATTAAGCAAGAAGACTAGTTCATCTTCTCATATGAAGCAGTTGGGTTCATCTTTCAGAAGAATACCTCCAAGCACCTCAAATCCTACACAGAACCAGTAAACTCTATATTTATTACTCTCAACAGTTTCAAGCCCTTCTTCATAGCTTGAAGCTAACTAGTGATTGACAGAGAAAACTTTTCATGTCTTTTTTGCAGGTTCAATCCTCCCTCAGATGCATGAAAGACCATAAATTTTCCTGTTTCATTTCTTTCATGTTGATGTAACAAAAGAGCTGTTGAGTGTACACTAGGGTTTCAAATTCCAGCATCCAGCTATGGTTATTTATGTGCGTGCTGCAGTTTTGATTGGTTTTACGGTTTTGCTGACTTAGCTTGTTAAATTCTCTAATGTGCACTTCAAATCTGTAAGAATCCAATAATATGATCTTTTGATGTGTAGCGAAGTTGCAGACATTTATCAAAACCGAGATTATGATAATAATTGCATCTGTCCAAATATTTCATCCTTTTTTCTTTGTACAGGAGGAGGTGGCTGCTTGAAGATCCTCTGTGTACATATTTTCCAGAAACTACCTTCCTCACTTTGTCATCAACCTTTCTAAACACACACTCTACGCTGTTTAATTGATAACTTGCAACAAGCAATGGGAACCTCATTCAACCTGCAAAGTTAAAACATTCATCAATTTTCTTGATATATAGGCATTTCTCTTTATCCTATGAGAGTTATTGCCATCTCCTTCCATAAGTATTTGTTTTTTATATGACTATCTAATCGGGTCAGATTCAAGCATTATTGAGCCTAATTGGGGCATCTCTCCCAAAAACATTTTCTGTATTAAAACAGACTCAAACTTCAACTCTATACCTTGTACTTATGTGGCTAAAGCCTTTTTCATGTTCCACTAGAACTAACACCTATCAATTCCTTCAATTAGTATTTTCTGCCTTCATTAAAACTAGAGAAATGCTACAGTAAAAATCTGGGTGAACACTTTTCTGAGAAGCATAATTGGTTTGAGTTGTGATGAAATGTACTTTTTTTAAACCTTAACGAGAAGGTTAACAATATTTACCAGAAGACAAAAAAGGACAAGGTTAGGAACGAAGTTTTGCTCACATGATTGCATTATGTTAACTCTGATGCCCTGCCATATAAATATTTTAAAATACAGAGTAGTTGATTCAAAGCCTAAAAGGGTACAATCTGTAATTATCAATCCCTGAACAAAATAAATTAATCATGTCTCTCTGTGAGTGATCTAAGAGAGAATCTGATTTTTTTTCAATAGCGTTTTCAAGCCCAGGTTTGAACAAAGTAACTCTCTATGTTCAGTGTTTTTGTTTCCCAGGCCCAGTTTTATGTAACAGATTCAGAATCCATTCATGTGGCTGATACATGTCCAGATTAGTCCAATTAAAGTGGCTCCTTTAACTTAAATGCTGTACGGCTCATTTGAACACAATATCCACTCAGAATCTTGATGTTTCTCTCCCAAAAAAAATATTATGCTTATAAACAAAAGCTAATGGACACAATTCCTCAGGAAAACCACACTCCAAAGATTGACGGCTGGAATTGAGTAACCCAAACTTTTATATGCCCTTCTTTCAATGTAACCCTTTCGACTAATTACAATGACCCCCAAGAGGGCTCCTTTGGCAAAAACCTTTATAGATAACTCTTCCTAGTTAGGTAACTCTCAGTCAAAGCACTTTTCTAATGGATACAAATCTTTAGAATAACCACATTCCAAAAACTAGTGTGCTTGGAGTTAGGAAATTCAGTGTTTTATAAAACCATTCTTATAAGGGAACTGATGTGGCACTTGTGACAATGCATCTTCGGGTTGGCTAACTCTCAATAAAAAGTATTTTGTAATGTACACAAGTCTTTAGAAGAATTATACTTAAACTAGCGCAGTTGGAGTAACGAACACATGGTCTTATAAGATTCTTCTTTTTAGAGGAGTAATTCTCCCAATGTAAAACTCACGACATAGTGCTGAAAACATATAATTTAGTAAATGAAATGAAATGTGTGTATTTAAAATGTATTGATTGAAAAATTACTCTACTATATATGTAATCGGACCAACATGCTTCACAGTTCATTTTCCTATTTCCTTATGCTAAGAAAAAGAAAATCTCAGTGATAGATAACGAGCATGTTTGTTAAAACTTCTATACTTTCTAAAAGTATGTTCAACAGTGTTTTTCAGCAAATCGAGATAATCTCCTTCACATATTTACCTCGACTTACATAAAAGCACTTTCAACTGCTTTCCTAAACAATCACAACTTCTATAGATGGGTGGGTTTTGTGTGGCCAAACATAAACGTATATTACTCTTGATCAACAATTATTATACGTATCAATGAAACTCTAGCTTCCAATTAAACTCATGCTAGACCAATTTGTTATGTTACATGCACCCACGAATCTTGAACTTATGGAATCTTGAATACTTACACTACGTTTGGTACATGGGAACTGGCTTGGGAGAAGTGGAAGTGGAACTCACTTCCATGGTTTGTGTTGTTTGGTAGCATGGAAGTCATTTCTTGATGGAACTCACTTCCATCAAAAATGATGGAAGTGGGTTCCATCAAACCTCCCTAGGAAGTGGGTTCCAGGAAGCTGAGAATTCACCCAAGACCATTGTACCCTTCACAACGGCGACCTCCATATGCGACAATGAATCTCCATATGCGACTCCGGCGACCTCCTCCTGCATCTCAGACGGCGACGACATTGGCGACTCAGACGGCGACGATATCGGCGACGGAGAAGATCCAAGCCTTCAGTTACGTGCTGTAACCCCCCAGGAGAATCGGGTTCTCAATCTGG
>JANTPZ010138561.1:0-10097 GCA_025593235.1 Vachellia pachyceras
ATTCCTAACACAACTTGTTACAACATTAAGTGAACTTGTTAAAACCTAACACAACTTATCAATTAATCTGACTTTTACTAATAAATTTGTCAAGATCTGTTGCAAATTGGGAGGTTTAAAAATTCATAAATTTGATAAGTTCCCCTTTGTAAATTGACTATTAAATGTTAATGAAATAACATGTTCATATATATACAGGATTATATTCCCTATGAATTTTCAAACCTCCCAATTTAAAATATGAAATGCACATGTTAAAACCCTAACTCAACTACTAGTCATCCGAAAAACTTGTTGATTTGCCATGTGACATGTAAAAAATAGAGGTTTGAAAATGCATCAGAAAATTTGCTATTCAAAACATTAATTCATGATTATTACTTTTGACATCACCTTGTATGTGTGTGGCTGCGTGTGCGCGTGCACGCGCAGATTACATAGGAAAGTAGCTTTGATCACAGGTGGGGCTAGGGGAATTGGAGCAAGCATGGCAAGGCTCTTCACTAGACATGGCGCAAAGGTGATAGTCGCAGACATTCGAGACGAACAAGGGCAAGCATTATGTAATGATATTGGATCCAAATATGCTTCGTATATTCACTGTGATGTGACAAAAGAATCCGATGTTGAGGCTGCGGTTAAAGCTGCCATTTCTAAGCATGAAAAGCTTCACATAATGGTCAATAATGCTGTCTTAATAAATGAGGCTAAGCCAAGCATTGCTGATAACGAAGTGAGCGACTTTGAACGTGTTCTCAGTGTGAACCTCACGGGTCCTTTCTTGGGCACCAAGCATGCCGCTAAAGTCATGATCCCCGAAAGAAATGGAAGCATTATAAATGTTGGAAGTGTTGCTTCAAGCGTAGGAGGGGTTTCAACACATGCCTACACGAGTTCTAAGCATGGCTTGGTGGGTCTCACCAAGAACGTGGCTGCTGAACTTGGGGCATATGGGATCCGAGTGACCTGTGTGTCTCCATATTTCGTCGCAAATGTTGCTGCTAAAGATTTCTTCAAGTTAGATGATGATGGATGCTCTACTGTTTATTCCAATCTCGAAGGGATTTATCTGCGAGAAGAGGATGTGGCTGAAGCTGCGTTGTTCTTGGCTAGCGATGGATCCAAGTACATAAGCGGGCATAATCTAGCCATTGACGGAGGCTTTAGTACTATCAATCCAATCTTTGGTTTGTTTTCAAGATCGAACTAGTTCTACGTGGGAGTGCAACAGTGTTTCAATTTCTATGAAGAAATTTGGGGTCAAAATAGTGTTATTTGGGATCATCTGTTAGTTCTGTGTAAGAATACAACTGTGTTTCAATTTCTATGTAATAAATTTGGGATCAAAATAGTGTTATTTGGGATCATCTGGTAGTTCTACGTAAGAATACATCTGTGCTTCAATTTCTGTGTAATAAATTTTAAGGATGATTTTCAGTTGGTTTATACTCGTATGGTAGTATTTATAAGTTAGTTACGCGGTATGGTTTAGAGAGACCAAAAAAAAACTTAAACCCATTAATCCTATCTTAAAATTTAAGAACTTTTAATTTTATTTTTATTCAATATACAATATACCCTATGCAAACAAGGTCAACATAATAATAAATGAAGGGTAAAATTATACATTCATAAAGAATTTCTCTATCCTATAAATAGTGATAGGACCAAGATAAATCTTTTCTCTATATCCTATCAATAGAACCAAAGGAGTATGCAATTTGTGTTCACTCTTTGAATTATTTGTGCATATTTTATATACTCAAAAGAGGAAAATTCCCATTTGGTTTTTGGTTGATCATTGTGGCACAAGCATGCATATTTTGATATATTTTAATGCCATTCATGTGTAGGAACATTTTTTATGTAATGATCAAGTGATTATATCCGCTTTTCTATACTTGAAAGACTTGTTAAGGGTAGGAAAATCAATTTAACAAGAGGAAATAAAATTGAAACAAAGTTGATGAGTGCTCAGGCCATGATTGGAGCACCTAGGCCCTGACCATATGGAGCAAATATAGGTTTCAAGAAGTAGCAGCAGTGCCTAGGTCACAACGGTTAGAATTGAGAAACAGAGAGGAAGAGCATCTAGGCGCTCAAAGGAGGGCCCAGGCGCTCTAACATTGACAGCAAAACACACAACTTAACTAACCCAAAAATTTTAGGATTTGGAACATATATACCCCTCCATTTTGTCTTGGTCGTCATTCTAAACATTTGGGGTATATTTGGGAGCTTCTTGGTGTGTTAGGGGATGGATTGTGGTGGAGTTTGAAGTTTGAAAGGGATTTTGGCTTCATGTCTTGGTTCTTCTCCATTATCATTTCCTTTCCTCTCATCTTGTTCTATATTTGTGATGGTATATGTACATTTTCCTATGGGTTTCTTGAACATGAGTGGCTAAACACTTTGCTCTATGATTATTTCGAACCCTTGTATGGATTAACTATTAAATACTCCTCTCATTTTGTGATTAATGGTATATATGTGTTTATTTTATTCCTTTCTTAGTGCTTCTACATAATTGATCACCAGTTAGATATTTAGAATTTGGATAAAGTTGTGTAAAAACTCAAAGTTTGCATGATGAATGGATGGTTTTATTGGTAAGATAGAGATATACTTGCCAAACTTGCATGGTAAAATTAGGATTTGGGCTTGAAATTTGGGTTTTATTAATTGTAACAAGAGATTGAACAATTAATGGAATTAAACACTTGTTTTTTATTTGAGAGAGCTTTTACAAGTACTCTTTGAACCCTAGACTAGCATATTTATTCATTAAGATCATCTATGAGAGGATGTTGATATGAATGCTGTAAAATACAAAGGGGATGCATAATCTTAAATCTCATTTTATCTTTGAACTCCATGAATCACTTGTTTTTATTTTTTTCATTTCTAAAATATAGTTTCTCTTCACTCTAAAGATTTGGCTACTCATATTAGGTGAAATTGTCATAATCATTGCTTAACCATGTTTTAGAATCAAATCCTCTGGAATGATACTCTACTTATCACTTTATTACTTAAGTGATCCTTGCACTTACAATGAATGCAGATACAGTTGGAAAGTTATGAAATTTTAAAATATAGTTAATAAGGATTAATGTTTTCTCCAATTGAAACACTTATTTTACTTATAAAAATATCATAGTAGTTAGGCAAGGGATTATGGTGTAGACATGAAATTGATTAAGGCATCTGTGGTCCAGCTGTCTTCTGCAATGATCTCTAGTTCTGTCTCCTATTGAACTAGTGGCATGTCACCCAAAAAAGATATATATATATGTTCTGATTAATTAAAGGAAACATCGTTAAATTATAACTTTGATCATGGCAATGACAGGTTCACAAGAGAGTTGCTCTATTCCACTCTTGGATCTTGAATTTTGATGGAGTTTCGTCATCAAGTCCCACATCGACAAGATATGGAGGTAGTGGGAGCATCATATCACGGAATCGTTGGGTTTGTTATCAATCCACAACACCTTAAACAACAGTAGTTTCAATAAAATGGTACGTGAGACTAAAAAAAAAAAATCATATTTTCAATCTTTTACATAAGAGGAAATGTTATGGCCAAAGGAGTGAACAGGGACAATAGGGTAGGAATCTAGCATGAAACTGATTTGCAATTATTAAAAGACTATTTAAATTTAGTTATGTCTATTGGTTTTCAATTCCTATTGATATTGACGGGAAAAAAATCTCCATTTGGATATTATTTTATTTAATTCAATATTTTAATTAATAAGTGCTTATAGTGTGTGTTTGGGAACTCCATTGAGAGAAAAGAATTTACAAATTTCTAGATGGTTTTACTAATTTCAAGATAGTTTTTATGGATTTCGAAATGGTTTTTACATTTTAAGATGATTTTATCTCGACTTACGTGCTCCGTTAGGGAACGGAGCTCCCAAACAAACACATATACATCACATCACGGCGATTGAGAGAGATTTCGAGAAAAGAAAATGCTTTGCGTAAATAACCACAAATTGTTGGAGACATAGAATGCCTACATGTCTAAACCAACAGAGTTGTATTTGTATTTTTCATTGAACAGAGAGCAGATTGAGACACATGAACGCACTAATCAATTCGTAAACAGTAAATACCAGCGGCTAAATCTGTAATAGACACATACACACACTTTGAGAAGAGCAAGATCTTTGTAATAAATATGATAAATCTATTCTTGTAACCACGTTTAGAAAAGTTTAAACGCACGTTTCAACGTATTTTTTTGTAAAACGAGATAATTTTCTCCATATATTTACCTCGATTTGTGTAAAAATAATTATCTACGGTGTTTTCAAATGAGCCCATCATGGGAATCACCAGCTTAACAGCCTGCTCATTATCATTAAAAACACTACCCTTCCATTCGTTAATATAAGATCTATTCTGTAATTCAATTTCTTGGTTAAAATATATTTTATATTAAGATTTAAAAGAGTACATTTCATGATTTTAAATATGTCTGAAAATCATGTTACCAAAATATATGTCTGAAAATTAATATACTGAACAAGAACAGGAAATCAAATCAAATAAAAAAAAGAACTGGAAATTAAGAGTTATTGGTTTAACTAGAAGCAGTAGTTTCCATCTATTTCCCCCCAAAAAAAACACATACATGATACCTGTAAATATCCAAAATAAATTA
Source organism: Vachellia pachyceras (assembly GCA_025593235.1). Lineage (NCBI taxonomy): Eukaryota > Viridiplantae > Streptophyta > Magnoliopsida > Fabales > Fabaceae > Vachellia > Vachellia pachyceras. The sequence continues at coordinate 4,676 of JANTPZ010138561.1, forward strand.
AAAAATCGTCTTGACATACATGTTGCTATTTGATTAATTTAGTGAGATTAAAAAGACTAAATAAATTACTTAGTTATACTATATATTACATTATATTTCTATAATATTTATGTTTATCATTAAATTATATATTTTATAATAAGGTAAATTAGTTTTGAGAAAAACGATGAATATAAATAATTTAAAATAATTTATTTGCTTTCTTAATTTTCTCAAATTAATCGAATGGATATTATATAAAAAAAATCAAATGTAGTATCTTTTATATATATACTCTTCTGGTCCTATAATTTATATGGCATAAAGAATTTTTTTATCTTATTTATAAATCACATCGTTAAGTTTTTCATATAAATATAAAATCTTATTATTTATTTATTTATTTTATTAAGTTCTATTGTGAACTAATTTAGACATGAATTTGATTTTTACACTAGACCAATCTCCGTTTATTACTGAGTAATGTAGTCAAAGTACACTATTCATATTACTTTGTGAAGCCCAAAGTAACTCAAAGTAACGCCCAACCTTGTTTATACATACATAGACTACGGGTCTACTTGTCATAGTATTACAAAATTTAAGTTTACATAAATTGAGATAAAATTTTTCTCACATATTTTCTCATTAATCGTAAATCATATTAGAAAAGTAACTTCAGTTCCACCATCAAACAGGCCCTATTGTTAGATACCTGTTTCAATTTTTTTGATAAGCACAATATCCTCATACTATAGACAATACTATTAGAGGAACTGTTTGATACAAATGTAGATACATCTTCTAGTGGAAAATCAAACATTAATTTACCATATTTGAGGGATTAGCCCCATGAAGGTTGTTTGAATCTAATAAAACTAGTCAATATTTAAATTCCGATTAAAATAGTGTAGACAAAAGCTTGAATAAAATTACCTCTTATAAATTATAACACGATACACGTGCTTGGAAAAAATTAACACTAACATGATTTTGAATAAAATAATATACTTAGTTTGATTCTAAATATAATCTATGTGCAGTTTAAATTATACTATTAATGGGGTTTATATTTAGGTTTGGACTTGGAGTGAGTGCTGTTAAAATGTTGGACATGGTTCAATTAGCATGTTAGCATAATTTTTCAGTTTATGTATTACTATGGAAAATTTTACATTTGTTTCGAGCCTGTTCTTAAAATTTTAATTATTTATTTTTTAACATTAAGAGTTTGTTTGGATGTGATTTTGAAAATAGCTTTTACAGATTTCGAGGGAAAACCTAGGTTTTGGAGAATCGATTTTAGAAAATAACTTTTACAGATTCCGAGAGAAAACCTATATTTTGAAAAGTGTTTTATGTTTGAGAAGTTATTAGCTTTCACGAATTCCAGGCAAAAAAGTGAATAGGAAAGAGGAAAGAGAAAGAATGAAAAGTAGGAAAAAGGAAAGAGAAAGAAAGAAAAAGGTAGGAAAGATGAAAGATGAAAAAGTAGAAAAAAAAGAAAAAGTAAGAAAGAAAAAATCTAGGTTTCAAATTGAGGTTTTGTAACCAAAATAACTTTTGAGAAAAAAATTTTTGCTAGAACAAAACCTCGGTTTTAAAATCAAACCTAGATTTCAGAACGGGTTTCCAAACAAGCCCTAAGATGCAAATGGAGAATTGTTGATCTGACATCCAGAAAAATGTCATTTAACGATTGAAAATCCATCATTAAATGACTATTTTCCGTTGCTAAAATAAAAGTCGCTAATATTTTCTGTCGTTAAATGGAAATTTTCTGATTGAAAATAATATTTAGCAATGAATTTTTTCATCGTTAAATAATATTTTTCTAGTGATCACCAGCAAAGAAAGCTAACCGTTTCACTCTCTATAAATTGAAACGCTTTTGCGTAAGATGTCATCGGTGTGTATAACTTGATATTTATCATAGATTTGTTATTCATTTACTTATTATTGATAAAGTATCACTTTTTTAATAGGAATAAAATGGTCAAACATAAAAAAAATGATTTCAAACAACTTCTACTAGTCCTTTTCATCACATAGTTGGTGATGTTAGCTATGTTTGGTAAGTCCGTTCTACCAACGGATATACTTACCGAGATAAAATTTCTCTCACATAAATTATCTCGGAATCTCTGTCCGTTTTCTCAACGAGCTATCCAAACGGACCCAATTAAGTTCCTAATTTCATTATTATCACCACGAATCAAGGTTTGTATGTAAAGTAGAATGCATGTGCAGGATATATTCTTAATTAACGATAAGACAAAATACTATTTCAGAGATTATAGGATTTTTATATACGTACATAGTATATATAGTTCCTTCAAGAGGCAGCTCAACCATAATAGACTTATTTGAGAAGTCCGTTTGGGGAACGATTGTTGGGAGAAATGACTTTTAAAAATGAATTTTAGTAGAATAAATAAAATTTATGTTTGGATTGATAGTTGGCTAAAATGTAGTTATGTTTGGATAAATCATTGGTCAAAATGACTTTTTACAATATAATTATTTTATATTTTCCTATTCCTCTCTCTCCTACCTCCACCCCACTCTCCCTCCTCCCTCTGTCACCCTTCTCATTTCTCCCAGCCACCCCCTCCTTCTAGCTTCATCATGTATCGTTGAAATAGGAGACGAACGAGGACATCAAATCCATAAAAAAGAATTATAACACCCTCTTAATTAATTAATTAATTAATTAATTATTATTATTATTATTATTATTATATGGGCCCCATAAAAGAGACAAACTAGAAGAGGTTTTACTTGTAACTCTGGGGCCATTCGTGCGAGGAGGAAGCGTCACAATTTCCGTCATCGTCGCTTCCGCTATCACTGCTACTCTCATCAATGACAAGCTTGGTAGATTCATCGTCATCGTTGCCATCCTCTTCGTTCTGATCGAAGAAAAACTAGGAACCTTGGGCTTGTCGTCGCTAGCCATAGCAAATAAGCTGTTCCAGAGAGAGAAGCAAAAGAATATGCAGAGTTTTTAAGCCAGTCAAGCTAAGAGCGTCGCCAGGGAGGAAGGAATGCACAGCTGAGCCCGCGAAGAGAACGAAGCCGCGACGGTCATGAATGGGTTCCGACGAATGCGAGCTGGCCGACGGGAGATAAGGCTGAGTTGGCTTGGTTCCTCACGCGTACGGACGATGTAAGGGGGAATCGTCCTTGCTCTGCTTCTCAAAACGGCCGTTTGTGGGGAATGGCGTTTTCAAAATGGTCTGCCAAACATGAATGGATTTTGGCTGATGACCCAAAATGGATTTTTGTCTCCAAACGGACTCTCCAAATAGGCTCAATATGTTCATATGTTTATATGTGGATCCAGAGATTTCATGCACGCGTACATGTCTATTTCTGCGTTGTTTTCTTAACATCAGATAAAAATGAGACTGTATACCAAAAAAAAGATAAAAATGAGACTTGAGAGACTATTTTGTTAAAAGTAACGCTGCCATTGATTTTAATATATATATATATATATATATGATTTTCAGCCCATCATCTCCTCCTCACATTCGAGGAACCATAGAGAGGATGATGCAAATTAACAGCTAGGTACATGTATAGGCACAACTCATCAAGTAGTGTATATAAATACATGAGAAAATATTAAGAATGTTAAATCAAATAAGCTTAAACCTTCTTCAAAACCCTAACCAACACTTGTCATTAAGAAGAAACGTTCGTGGAAGCTATATATCTTGTTCTTGTTCAGTGTTTTGTTTGGTTACGCATGGACGTGCTTATTATCACCTTTTCCTAGCGGCAACACTGGATTGGCTTGTGATGTAGGTTCGTAGAGAAGGAGACTGTGTGAGGACATCAGGAGCAATGGTGGTGTTCTGGTGCGTCGCACTCTTCTGCTGCATCCTTCTCCTGGCCATGTAACCCCTCACCCACGGCGTCACATCCTCGTTGATCTTTATCATGATGAAGAAGATGATGCGGTATATGATGATCATGCAGAATATCACTATCAAATCAATCCACTTCGATCTGTTCACATCAATCTGGAACACGTTCTCCAGTATGTACTCCCCTGGAATCTTGGGAAGATCCGGCGTCTGGTTGTCGAATATCAACCCTTTCAGATCATTCTGGTATTGACCCTGAAAATACACAATTCCATCCATTAATATTAACTTAATATATCTACTCCCTCACATCCCATGTATAGAAGCTAGATAAATAATTTTAATTTAGTTCTGAACATAATACCCTAACGGCCTACTCTATCTTTGCTGTACGTGTTAAAGGAGTTCTTATCAGAGGCAATTTCAATGCACAAGATTTAAGAGGGTAGTTTAGTGAAATCAATATATATTTATTACAGATAACTAATTTAACTAATTTTTTTAATATTTACAAATTAGTTATCTAACTTTAAATAAAGAGTTTATATGCTTCAATGCTAGTGATGTTTTCTGTCTTACCTGTAATGCCCAGAAGTGGAAACTGATATAAGACATTGGGTAGCGCCAGAATGGCTTTGGGATGTCATGTGGGAGCCTGAAGTAGCCAGACACCAACATGAATATTCCCTGAAAAAACATTAAAAGATTACTGATATGTTGTCTGTAACATGACATAACAATTTCATTAAACTCTGCTAAAAGAGCTTTTTGATGATATCTATCTATATATATACCTGAATTCCAGCACCAATGATGATGCCCATGAGGAAGTTGGGGACAATACTAGCAATGGCCATCATCAAGCTCTCAACCACAGTGACACTGGCATAAAGGCACAAGACGAAGAAAAGATAATGCCAGAAACCTGGGTGGAGCCGAACCATGAAGTAACAGATGGTTCCAGACAGAAACGTTATCAGTATCAGAAAAGGCATTGCCGATAATGTGTTGCTTATCACAAACGAAACGACCCCATAGTGTCCATTCAGCCTCTCCCTCTGGAACACCTTCATGTCTTCAACAAATGAAGGGAACCCACCAATTGACATGAAAGTCACAAACCCGAACACAAACGATGCACATGAACCTCTTGCCTATGCATCACAAAAACGAAAAGAGAACTTGGTCAGCTACATATATTAGGTTTGTCTTTCTATCAAAATAACTTAAGAGTCAAGTCTAAGAGAAGTACCAGAATGGAATTGTAGCCGGTTCCTACGTTCAAATAGATGGTTCCAATGCAGACAGTGACAACAATGTAGATGACAAGGCGAAGCCAGTAGTAACCAAAATCCCTTGACATGTTGACGAAGGATCTCTTAGTTAATTGAAAAGCCTGCATGAAGAAACTAGCCTGACTTCCACCAGAATCCAGCACCGTTCCTTTCTGCAGAATATAATGTTACACAACTTAGCTTTACTTCAGAAACTAATTCATAAATGACAAGTCAAGAACAAATCATGGCTTTCTTTGAAATCATACCACTTTAGATATCTCATCCACTTTC
>JANTPZ010138562.1:0-15566 GCA_025593235.1 Vachellia pachyceras
ACGGGAAAATGACAATAAAATACCTTTAAAATATAAAAATAACAAATTCTACTGCCCAATAAGTATAATTCCCTTTAAAATATAAAAATAACAAATTCTACTGCCCAATAAGTATAATTCCAGATTAGGCATATTGGACCATTTTAGGACATTGAAATTTTGCATAAAGACCAAAATAGCCTAGAGCTAATAGGAAAAGCAATAAAGAGATTAGCTAGATGGAAAGACCATTTTGTGAATTTACTAAACACTGCTGGACACTCACTATAACGAGTTGGAAACGTTCGTTGACAGGAGTATTTAACTCAAGGGTATTCTGGTCTTTTCGTAAAATTTCAATAGCTCAAAATGGTCCATTGAATATGATATAGATGTATGCTAATTAGACACCTTACTTTATGCTTCTTAAAGAAATTTTACTGTTATTTTTCCTTGATTTTTCTTCAACATGGACAGATATTTTAAACAAATCAATTTAAAAATAACTATAATAAGACTTGTTTTTCTTTATTTCACTTATAGTTACTTAAAAGCATGCATGCTTTATAACTTTAATCAATCCTTATGGTATTTTTCTTTATTTTGCCGTATCTAAAGATGGAATGCCAAATCGCATTATTTTCTTTTCTTTTCTTTTCAGCAATAGAACTCTAAATTTAAATTTAAAATAATCTAACGTATACCTTAAATTCTTATAATGTACCGTGACTAAAAGGATGTAGAGTTGTCAAGAAGTTTCAAAACTAGGAAAAGTAAGTTAAAAATTAAAGGGAAAAAACTAGGGTGTAGAGTATTTTAACAAGTGACAACTAAATCCACTAGTTCAAAACTAAATCCGCTGAGACAGGTGAACCAGCTGCTTGTGTAGTTGTGTGGTCCTCTTTTTGTTTTTGTTTTTGGTTGCCCCAGTTCTTTCGAAACTAACTAATAAAGGGAATATGCGACACGTGGTGGAGCTATTATTGGGGTTCCACATTGCGCGTGACCACGCACATGGAAATGTCACACGTTGTGAGTTGTAATAAAAAAAATGAATTTCATTAATGAATTGTGTCACATATACCTAGTACTGGGAAAACGGGCCCAGTCCGCGGGATGAGCCCGCCAACCCGTGGGTTGGGGGCAGGTTCGGGCTGCCAAATTTAAACGGGCGGGCTGGGCCGCGGGTTGGAGGGTCATCCCACTTTTTTTATTTTTTTAAAAAAATAATACTTTTATTGCTTTAATAGGAAGATGGTGATATTTCAATGGCTTTAAATATTATTTTAAACCTTATTATTTCATCTTAAATACATACTTACTTTGGAGATTGTTGATTATGTATTTATGCTTTTGTATTATAAACATTGTTAATTATATTTTTTTAGAAATGTATTGTATTTTTCTTCCGAAAAATCAAATAGACTTGGTAAATTTTATGTAATTTGTTGTATTATTTTTTTTAAATTTTTTTAATAAAATAATAATAATAATTAAAATTTAAAAATAAAAAAAAGTGGCGGACTGGTCGGGCTTTTGGCAGCCCGCGGGTTGGCGAGCCAGCCCGTTTTCCAGCACTACATATACCTGACCCCAATGGCCATTTTAATTTTGGGAGAGGGGGTGGGATGGGTTCAAATCCCACCTCCACCCCAGCCCTACATATACTTGACCCCAATGGCCATTTTAATTTTGGGAGAGGGGGTGGGATGGGTTCAAATCCCACCCCCACCTCCACCTCCTTGCCTTCCATTTCAAGAAAAAAAAATAGTTTGGTACCCTAAAAAAGCCATCGGAGCTTTGACCAGATGCATGATGCTCTGCGTTGGAGCTCTGACGGTTGCCAACGGTGGTGCTTTGAAGAGAGACATTTAGCTTCTTCTTGTTTTTTTTTAAATCAATGAGGGGCATTTTTGTAAAGCAATGGAATTTCAAAAAGGACAAATTGCTATCTCTCCTTAATTTGTTCCTTTTCAAATTCATGGGCTAATTTGGGATTCTCAAAGTCAAGAGGTATTTTATAGGGATTTTCCCTATTTATAAAGTGTCTTATAAAGGGTCGCTTTAATATGGCGTACCATAAGGGGTGGTGGAATTATAAAATGGTTTCAAAATTAGGAAAAGTAAGTGTCGTATAGTTAAAAAGAGTGTTAAAAATGGCACACTTCAATAAACTGTACTCACCAAAAGTTTATTTGGAACAACCTTTCTAAAAGTTAAACTCACATTCAACAGTATTTTTCTGTAAAACGAGATAATCTCCTCCACATATTTACATCGGGTTATGTAAAAGTACTTCTCTACTGGGTTTCCAAGCGGACACGTTGTAATTACCAATAAAGAATTGATTCCATTGATTGTCTTACGTTCATACTTAATCGGTAGTTAATATTAACCAAAAAAATCAAGATCACTTTGAATGATCTCATTCGCCATTGATCATTTAATCATTTTGTTTTGAGAACTTAACAAAATTGGTCAAAAAGAAAGTGGAAAATATGCAATGAATGAATAACGTAAGATAAGGGGAGTCATGCACATGGCCACATTCTATTTTAATAAGAATACAAAAGGTAAAGTTGGTCAACTACATGTCCATGAAAGGTTAAATCACAACAATTTCTTAGTAACTGCTAAATGCCCCGATCGAGAATAGTCTTGACAACAACATGATTGAACATAATGTGCTTGTTTGGTAACACTTATATATCACCCAAAAACATGTTCAATAGTATTTTTTTTGTAAAACGAGACAATCTCCTCCACATATTTACTTCGACTTGCGTAAAAGTACTTCTCTACCGTTTTTCTAAACGGACCAAATAATTGACAACACATGGCCACATTCAATTTTCTCAAAAGTTCCTATGAAACTTTTTGAAAAGTGTTCCCTCCATTGTTTACTTTTCATAAATTCCTTTCAATCGAATTACATAATTTAAAAATTAGTTGAAATTGATTAAATTAAAGTAAATGAATTCTCTTGTATACACCTTTGTTTATAAAGAAATTTTAGGAGAGATAATTAGTGATAAAAAATGATGAGAGATAATATAACTAATGAGGTGCAAAATAAGTGAAAATGTATTTAACATTGAAACAACCCAAATAAGATATTATAAAAAGGACCAACTAATTTAAATTTTGAGCTCTTATAAAAAGGATCAGGGGATGAAGTATTGTTTATATATAATTTGATAATCACTAATATGGTCAAGGAAATTTTTTGAGGATGATCAATTTTATAATTATAATTTATGATAAATTAGCAAAAAAAAAGTTCAGATAAAGTTAAAAATGTGAGATCTTATAACATGCTCATTTAGAAAAAATAATTAAATTTGAACTTAAAGAGTGTGGGAGAGATACAAGAGATTACTAATTTAGTTGTATTTATATGATGGAGAAAGAATAACTCTTTTCGTCGTATTTATAAATTGAATCATTAAATTTTTTTATATAAAAGTACGGTATTTACCTTCATTAATTATTCTAATCATTTGTTCCCATGAAAGTAATGTATACACTAGATTGGGATAAAGTTATAACACTGTTTAATTTTAAAATAGGATTAATAAGGTTTGAGTATTTTTATCCATACAAAACATATTTAAAATAACTTGTGAATATAACTTGTAGAAGGGAGGATTTGGTAGGAGAGATTTGGAAGGGAGAGAGAAGGAGAAGTAAAATTTTAGAAGTTGTATTTAAAAAATTTGAAAAAATGGGGTTATAAAGTTTTGATAAAAAGAAAATATAAGATTAAATAGTAATAGAATTTAATTTAAAACTTTTAACTCCAATTCTCTAACTTATTTTAAATCCAACTTATAAAATATTCTAGATAAAGTAAGTTGTCAATTGTCAATATATGTAAAAGGAAAAATCTCTAAAAAAAATGCCTCTTGAATTCTAAAATCCCAAATTGCCCCTCATTATTTTAAAAAAAAAAGGTAAAAGGCCGGTGGTGGTGCTTCGATAAGTGACATTTACCTTTTTTTTTTTTGAAACAATGAGGGGCATTTTCATAAAGCAATAAAATTTCAAAAGGACAAATTGCTACCCCTCCTTAATTTATTCCTTTTCAAATTCAAGGGCTAATTTGGGATTCTCAAAGTCAAGAGGCATTTTAAAGGGATTTTCCCTATTTATAAAGCATCTTAAAAAGGGCCTGCTTCAATAAATTTATTTAGAAAATTCAATGAATGAATAATGTAGAAATATAAAAAAGTTTTAAAACTAGGAAAAGTAAGTTGTCATATAGTTAAAAATATCTTAAAAATGGCCCACTTCAATAAATTGTACTCACCATACATTGTGCTGGCGTGAGCTCAGAGGCGAGAGAGCATAGAACCAAACCGAGCTCTGAAGATTTTTTTTGGGTAAAGGGCATTCGGGTAGTTTCTCACTAAATATACATATTTTAATTATAAATTATATCTCACTTCTTCCATCCTACCAAACAAGTTTTAAAACTCACTTCCAGTTCCACTTCCACTTCCAATTTTACTTTCATTTCCATAAAAAACATTTCCATGTACCAAATGGGGCAGAATGAATATAAATGATTTCCATGAACTTCTTAATGATAAGGGGCATTTTCGTAAAGCAATAAAATTTCATACCGTGGGAACAATAATAAATTTATATTAAAGTAATTTTAATTCATAATAAGAAAAATGAGAGGTCAAGATGTACTGTTGAGTCCAAGCTTTTGAAACTTAGAGGGGTAAATAACAGTAGAAGTTAATGCCATTTCTTCCTTCATTTTTTGTCAAAAGAGTTAATTTCATTTCAGCCTCTGGAACATATAGTGAAATTTCAGATTCTTTTGATCCTTTAATGAAATATTATCTCGAGAAAAGAAACTCAACGTGTATATTTGATCCTCTAAATTTATATAAAATTTCAGCTTGATCCATTAAATTTAAAAAGCATATTTTTAATATTTTATTTTTAACAGTGTGAATTTCATTTAATTGGAAAATGTTGATTCAACAGAAATAAACGGTGATTCTGCAATTAAATATTCATAACACTTGATTAAAATTTAAAATATAAAAATAATTGTATTATAGAATTAATATTTAAGCATATTTTGATATCATCAAATTTCAAAATCATCATTTAAATTTGTTGAATCAAAATTTTTCTTTAAGTCAAACTAACAATGTTAAAAATAAAATCGCACTTTTTAAATTTAAGACACTAATATAAACATTGATATAAATTTAAATGGCTAAATATATTGTTTTATTTTATTTTAAATAATTTTACAAAATTTCAAGTAAGTATATGAGTGGAATTCTGTTTCAACTAGAGTGTCAAGTGAAAGTGCTTGTTAAAGTGATTTTCCCAAGGAAAAAAAAGAAACAGTTATAAATAATTGTAAAGAAGACTTATTTTTCTTCATTTGACTTAGAATTCGTCAAAAGCATATTCTATAACTAAGATCAATCCTCATAGTATTTTTCTCTATTTTATTACCACCATTGGATGGAGTGCCAGTAAACCAATTGAATAGCACTGTTTTCTTTTCTTTTCTTTTGACCAATAGACCCCTAAATTTAAATTCAAAATAGCCAGTATAACTTATATCCTAAATATTTTTATTGATGTTATATACTTTCTTGCATATATTGGGTGATTATATAGGGTGCATGAGCACATGAATTTGCATCTGCTAACTATTTCTAACAAAAGATAATTGGATAACAACCAACGAGAATTTAAAATAATCAATATATATGGCTGTGAATAAATTATAAAGAAGACCCATTTTTCTTTATTTGACTTAATTAGAATTACCTAGAAGCATCTTTATGACTAAGATTAATCCTTATAATATGGTTTTCTCGATTATAGTATTTTTCTGACTAAAAAATTGGTAAAATATTCAGCGGAGCTTCTGATTTCTAAAGATGAACTTCTTTATTTGACTTAATTAGAATTACTAAGAAGCATGCTTTGTGACTAAAATCAATCATTATAATATTTCTTTCTCCATTTTATTACTTTTGTGACTAGAAAATTGGTAAAATTCGGTGAACTATATGTCTAAAGATGGAATGTAATAGACAAATCAATCCCACAATTTGCTTTTTCTTTCTTTTGACCAATAGACCCCTAAATTATATTTCAATATTCGACAACAACGATTATTTGTCACAAAATATTTCAACATTTTCGCATTTAAAAATAAAATTCTCTCTCTCTCTCTCTCGATATATATATATTCCCCACTTTCTTGCATGTCTTAGATTGGATGTAATATTTCTAGATTTTTTTCATCAGAATTCCAAACTCTAATATTCTGTGAAAAATAGCAATTTACATTATGGCTTTCTCTGGCTCATAAAAAAGAAAAAGAAGAATAAGAAAATTTTAATTTAATCTTTTTATAAACTGGAGTCAGTGAATGACATTTTATACGTGTAGATGAATTTATTGATATGCCGTGAATAATTATCTCCTCTTACTTTATTGTCTGAGATTGAAAATTCAAAGAATGGAATTGAGATATTTCCTTGTAATAAGAATTATAGATGGCACTTGCTTGAAAGGGATGAAGCGACTTGACCACCGAAATTATTACTCCTTACATAGAATTGATCTTAATCCTAAATGTAGAACCTATTTCTAATTTTTTTTATTTTCCCACATTATCCTTATTGATACTTCTGCAATAATAATCAAGTAAAAGAGAATGAGAATTAAAATGATGATTAAAGAGTTTTAGGGAAAAACATGTTATCTTAACTAGCTAGGTTTGGTGGACGAAAGGTTTCAAACAAGTGAGTTGAGTGAGATTTTTGAAAGTTGAAGGAAATGTATGTTGTGATAAGTGATTACTATGTTAGTAACATTTTTTAGTTCAATTTGGGAATATAAATGTATAATAACTTTTAAGTTTTGAAATGTTTTCTTACATATTTAATATTTGAGATAAAAATATAATAATCTCATTATGGCTAGTATGATCACAATATATTCTAATCATGAGCAGTGCAATACATTAACAAATATCCTATTAAGTAATTCTAAAACCATTGAAATATAAATGTCACCTTGATCCTTCGCCTTGAAGCATGATGAAGAAAGAAAATACAATAAGAAGTATTAAAATGCGTTATTGGTGTTCTTCACAATAGGGAGGAAGCAAATGAGTTCTGGAAACAATTAAAAAAAAAAGGAGAGAAGAGAAAATCAGTATTAACAAAAGAAATAATATATGACAAGTTCCAATAAACAACTTTCACTTATCATTGACAAGTTTTTAAAAATCATTGACAAGTCCTCAATATAATTTCTCTTATATGAGACCTAATTCAAATCCATCTACACAAAAATGGGATATGGGATTAGTACATTTCATTAGATTTAACTCCGCTTCATTAACGATAATCGTGTTGACGAGCGGATCGTTAGTCGCCTTAGATTCGCGTCAGAAATAATTTAACCGAATTAATGTAGTATAGCACCAATCCGGGGTCGTGTTCCTAATAATTGAGGAGCCGAAAATTAAATTAATTCCTAATAATTGAATGCGAGTAACCTAAACTGAAATTAAAATACTTCTTTTTGATTTTTTAATAAAAATAATTGAAATGAATTTTGATAATAGAAATAGAAAATGAGACACATGAGTAAACGATGATAATAATCAATCCTCCAACTCAACAACGTAGGCAATCATCACTTCAAAGATATGGGAGTTAAAATAATGAATTAAAGAATTATAATTAAGCTTTAATCCAACAACCGAGCCACCTCGCATTGCCACAAAATATTTTTCAAACTTCCAATTTACTAACTGTCACCAGAATAGTAAAGAGAAATTAAGGATAATAAAAACCACTGCTTAATTGTAACTTTTAAATTCAAATAATAGAATTAAAGATAGCAAAAGATTATTTGATCCAAGATTCTAAGCCACCTTAGAAAATCACGAAATGTTAACTCTGAAATCAATATCAACGTCATACCAGAATATTATAATTGAAATCAAAGTTAAATCAGCCCAATATCAATTGCTATAAATAATTTAGTCACAATAATCTCCAAAATAAATCCTATCAAACAATAGAAATTGTTCCAATAATTAGAAAAAATATCCTAAGACCTAGGAATTGTTAAACAATTATTGGACAGGAAATTAAAGTAATTAAGAACTCTCCTTTGAACAATCAAGCTACTGCCATTATTGTTGAATTAAAGAATTAAGGAAGCCAAGAATTTCTATCAAGAATTCCATGCTACTGTGTGCGTATTGTTCTTCTCTGTGCGTGAATGGACCTTCGTGTGTGTGGCTGAGAAAACGCTGATCTGGTCCCTCCAAGAAGACGTCGCTATGCTTGCTGGAATTTTTCTGTGGCCATTGGAATGCTTCCGTGTATGTCTACGTGAGTTCATGAATGATGAATAAATGCCTGTGCCGCATGCTTGAAATGGATTTAGGGTTTGTGGTGTATTGGGCTTCAAACGGTGGCCCAAAACGAGGATGAATGGAAGATTAAATAATGAATGTGTGTGTTGCTTTTTGTGCCCCTAAGAATGCTTGCGTTTTCTTTTTTTTTTTCCTTCTTCTTTACGATTCCTCCTCGTGAATTCCTATATTCAGGAAGGAAAAATAATAATAATAATAATAATAAATATTAATATAATATAATATTATATTATATTATATTATATAAAATAAATGGATTTGTTGTGATCCTTGATTTGAATTTCAAACTCAGAATCTTAGATTTCCTAATTCAAATTCAAAATCAAGATTTAATAATTTGAATTTAGAATCTTCTAAGATTATATTGATAGATATAATAATTCAAATTATCTTTTGATCTCAATTTCTTCCACAAATACCCTTAATTGGCTTTACTTTCATATAATAATTATTAATCATAATTAATGCAATTAAGCTCAATAAAAGCTGATGAATATCATTAAAATCCCCTAAAATACTGCAACTTCACTTAGTAAAATATAATTATTTCAATTCCCCCACACTTAGCCTTTTGCACTCTTGGGCAAAACTTTAGTAAAGAAGAATCCAAAAGAAATACTCAATACAAGTAAACATTAGCCCAACTAAGATGAATATGCAATTAACTCAAGCAACTTTTGTTTCTAATCAATTAACAATCATAGAATACTTTAGTGCAAAGAAACTAACACAAGAAACATAACAAGATAAAGGAAGAGAAACATAATGGAGCTCACACAGGGTATAAGTGTTTCACTCATCTCTCAAATAGGGAAATTTTCACTCAATCCATCTAGATTAGTACCTACCATAAGATTGTAAAGATTCTAATATCTCCACCACTAACATACCTTTAGCTTGTTATCAAGGGGACTTGAAGGATTGTAATGTTGAAATGTAAGGCCAAATGAATGGAATGAACTAACAAGTAAAATACATGAGTAGTGAATTGGTAACTCAATGTGAGCTAAAGTATAATCATGAAAGAACACCAAATGTGCAGATTTTTAAACTTTCTGCGTAGAAATCTTTGCTCTTCAAATGACCACAGGATGCTTTATTCCAATTTTTTTTTTGCAACTTATTTTCTTTTTTTCTTCATTTTTGGCTTTTTTTTCTTTCCCCATTTTTTCCCTTTTTTTTCCTTTTTTTTTTTGGCATATGAACCCAAGAAGGCAAAGGTATAGAAGTTCATGATATACTTTTCAAAGTGAAATATCGAATGTACCCATGCAAAACACTTGTTAGAAGAAATGAATGAAATGAAAGTGAAGGCTCAAAGGGGTGAGTAAGGGTTAAACAAAGTGGTTTGTATTTAGATAAATGGTTTAGAAATGAATGCCCCTATCATCCTCACAAATCAAGGTATTAACGTAGTCTTGAAAAAGAATCTAGACAAGTTCTAGAGGTTGACCAAAATTAGGTGAAAATCACACAAGAGAAGAAGAAGAAGAAGAAGAGAAGAAGAAGAAGAAGAATATAAGGCTCAAAGATCCTTCCGAGAGGGCTTTTTCCAAGATGTTTCCTCCTTAAGGATCAAGTTATGAAACAAGGTTAATGACACTGCACCAAAGACATTCTACTATGCTAATCAACTAAGAACAGAAATTACTCAAATCAAATGCAATCAAACCAGTCGTGCAATATTCACGAGCATTGTATAAAAATGTTTTTTTTAAAGAGATACCGTAGGATTGCAAAAGTCAATTCATTAGTGGGGAAATGATCAAATGACCCATACTGCAGTGCAAAACACCGAGGCAAGTGAAATTGGGAAGACACAAAAGCTTGCAGCGAAATTCCTAAGTAAGAATCACTCTCAAATTATACGATGCAATCCATAAATCAATCAATCAGGTGAATAAGAGAGCAATTATAGCAGCAACACTTAGGGAATAGGACCAAATCCATAAATTTTTTTTGACTCAATTCAACTACAATCCCTCCCCTACACTTGATTAATACATTGTCCTCAATGTATGAATAGAACACAACATTATCTTAACCCAAACTCTCAGGTGAAATGGAAGTTGTGAAGTCCGATTTAAAATCAGAGCACAACACGTCACTAACACAAAAAGAAGAGAAATGAGAGATAGGATAAGATAATACGAAATGAGAGTGGATAAGTATAAATCAAATGGTTAGAAGAGATGGCAAAAGCAAGAGCAAACAAAGCACACAGCTACTAAATAAAAATAATAAGCAGCAACAACTACAACTACTGGAACGTTCCCTCCCCCACACTTATGCCTAATTATCTCAGCAAATAGATATCACCAATAATATAACAGAAAGTAAAAGAATAGGGTGGAGGGGAACAACCGTGTGATCAAGGAGGTGTTTGTCCTTTGTGGTAGTGCTTTAGCAGATGACCGTTGACTTGTGACATTATATCGGTCTCCTTATCTACGAGCTCTACCATGCCAAATGGGTATACTTTAGTAACTCTGAATGGACCATCCCACTTGGTTACAAATTTCCCGGGCATTAGCTTCAACGGAGCGTTAAACTTTAGAACCTTGTCACCTTCATGAAATTGCTTCCTCAAAATCTGTTTGTCATGGATCATTTTAAGCTTGTCCTTGTAGATTCTAGCATTGTCATAAGATTCAAGTCTCATTTCTTCAAGTTCTTGGAGCTGCATCTTCCGATTAACAAGTGAAGATTCAAGATCTGCATCACATGCCTTAATTGCCCAATAAGATTTGTGCTCGATCTCCATAGGTAGATGACATGCCTTGCCATAGAGCAACCGAAATGGAGACATGCCTATAGGGGTTTTATAGGCCATCCTGTAGGCCCAAAGAGCTTCTTCAAGCCTTTCGCTCCAGTCCTTACGAGATGGTTTCATGATCTTCTCAAGTATTCGCTTCACTTCCCAATTAGAAACTTCAGCTAAACCATTCGTTTGAGGGTGATAAGGGGTGGCAAGCTTGTGATTGACTCCATGTTTAACTAATAAAGACTTGACGGTCCTGTTGCAGAAGTGTGTTCCCTGGTCATTGATGATTGCTCTTGGAATACCATACCTACAAAGGATATGCAAACGTAAACACTTGGCAACTATAGAAGCATCATCTTTCCTAGTTGGCACTACCCCTACCCAGCGAAATACATAATCTACTGCAAGCAATATGTACAAAAATCCAAAAGACGGAGGAAAGGGACCCATACAGTCTATACCCCATACATCACAGATTTCATAAAAATGCATAGGTCTTAGAGGCATTTCATGCTTCCTACCCATACTCCCAAACCTCTGGCACTTATCACAAGACTTGCAAAAAGAATAAGCATCCTTAAATAGAGAAGGCCAATAAAAACCACACTCTAAAACTTTCCTAGCAGTCCTATTAGCACTAAAATGCCCTCCACAAGATAAAGAATGTGCAAAGGTAAGGATAGAGTGAATCTCATCGTTTGGAACACAGCGTCTGATGATTTGGTCACTGCATTGCTTCCAAAGAATTGGAGCATCCCAGATATAGTATCTTGCCTCCCTCTTCAACTTATCAATCTGAAATTTAGACATAGAAGGAGGCACAACATCAGTGACAAGATAATTAACAATATTAGAATACCAAGGCTCATGAAGAGCTAATGCGAAAAGAGCAGAATTAGGGAATGAGTCAATAACAAGATGAGAAGAGTCAACTCCCTGTGTGCCTTCAGGTAACTGACTAAGGTGGTCAGCTACATGATTCTCTACTCCGGCTCTATCTCTAATCTCAATATCAAACTCTTGCAGCAATAAAGCCCATCTCAGTAATCTAGGTTTAGATTGAGGCTTCTTAAATAGGTAACGAACCGCTGCATGATCTGTAAAGACAACCACTCGAGAGTTTATTAGATATTGTCTAAACTTATCCAAAGCAAAGATAATAGCAAATAGTTCTTTCTCAGTAGTGGTGTAATTGACTTGAGCTTGATTAGGCGTTTTAGAGGCATATGCTATGACACTAGATTGTTTCTCCTCCCTCTGTCCAAGCATGGCACCTACTGCAAAGTTAGAAGCATCACAAGATAATTCAAAATGTGAATTCCAGTTAGGTGCAGTAAGAATAGGAGGTGAAACGAGCATAGATTTCAAAGTGTCAAAAGCGTGTCTACACTCATCATCAAATTTAAATCCAACATCCTTTTTCAACAGGGTAGAAAGAGGTAATGCAACTTTACTAAAATTCTTAATAAAGCGCCGATAGAAACCTGCATGTCCTAAGAAAGATCTCAAGTCTTTTAAACAAGTGGGGTAAGGAAGAGATGAAATAACTTCAATTTTAGCTCTATCAACCTCTATCCCTTTTTTAGATATAAGATGACCTAAGACTATCCCTCTATCAACCATGAAATGACACTTTTCAAAGTTTAAAACCAAATTCTTTTCGATACACCTCTCAAGAGCTCGTTCTAAACTATCCAAGCATTCATCAAAGCTTTCACCGTATACAGTGAAATCATCCATAAAAACTTCCATGTTTTGCTCTAGAAGATAACTGAATATTGCCATCATGCACCTTTGAAAGGTTCCTAGAGCGTTACACAACCCAAATAGCATCCTTCGATAAGCAAAGGTTCCAAATGGGCATGTCAAAGTAGTCTTGTCCTGGTCTTCAGGAGCAATAGGTACCTGAAAGTAACCAGAAAAACCATCCAGAAAGCAATAATGAGATTTCCCTGAAATTCTCTCCAACATCTGATCCATAAAAGGTAATGGAAAATGGTCCTTTCTTGTAGCATTATTCAATTTTCTATAATCTATACACATTCTCCATGAATTTTGTACCCTAGTTGGAATCAATTCATCATTCTCATTTTTCACAACTGTGATACCGCTTTTCTTTGGCACTACTTGAACTAGACTTACCCACTCGCTATCAGATATGGGATAAATGATCCCAGCACTCAATAGTTTAGAGACTTCCTTTTTAACCACATCTAGAATAAGAGGATTCAATCTTCTCTGTGGTTGCCTAACTGGTTTGGACTCTTCATTTAAAAGGATCCTGTGTGTGCAAACTGAGGGATTAATCCCTGGTATATCCCCCAAAGACCATCCTATAGCCCCTTTATGACGCTTTAACACAGAAATCAATCTTTCTTCTTCTAGACTACTCAAAGAGTTGGAAATAATAACAGGTAATTTAGAATCAGCAGCAAGAAAGACATATTTCAAATTAGGGGGAAGGGTTTTCAATTTTAAATCAGGAGGTTGCATAATAGAAGGAACCAGTTCTTTCGTATCAAGTGCTTTTAATGCAAGTGGCATGTCTATGTAGCTTGGGTAAGGAGATATAAGCTCAGTATCCTTTGTATGTCCTCCACTTCCCAACTCAGTACCACTCTTAGAAGGTATTACTGGCATAACTTGCATAACAACTTCTTTATCACCAATACCTGTAGAATCAACAAACGTACCTTTCTCAAGGCTATCATCAGGTGTATTGTTCAAAATATGGTCACAGTTAAGCTCAAATGATGCATCAAAATCATGAGAGATGGAAATGAGGCGATTAACTTCTAAACAATTAACGCACACCACGTCATCATAACATGAGCAAAAAGAAGAAGAATGAGTGGTAGATAAACAAGTAAATGCATCATCATGTTTGACAATCTCATCATGCCGATTACATTCATGAATCTCATATTCATGCAATTCATCAACATCATCAACACAATCAATCAAATTAACACCTAAGTAGGAGCAATCTGCATAACCATGAGCCATAGCATTAGCAATGTTGAAGGTAATCTCTTGATTCCCAAAACCCATATTAATCACTCCATCTTTCACATTAATTATAGTTTGGGCTGTTCTAAGGAAAGGTCTTCCTAAAATTAAAGTGTTATCAGCGTTAGACTCATCAGACATGTCTAACGCATAGAAATCAGCGGGGAACACAAGACCTTTTACTTGTACAAGAACATACTCAAGAAATCCCTTAGGGTACCTCACGGTTCTATCAGCTAGGCCTAGCACAACACTGGTATCTTTTAACGTACGAATACCTAAATTATAATAAACAGATGTAGGCATAACATTTATGGCTGTACCTAGGTTTAGAAGAGCATGAGAGATATTTGTTTTGCCTATGGTACAGGAAATAGTGTAGGAGCCCGGATCTTTACATTTAATAGGTAACTGTGGCTTGAAAATAGCGCTAACAATAGACCCCAGTTGAATTCTCTCACTATGCCTATACTTCCTTCTGTTTGTACACAAATCTTTCAGAAACTTAGCACACTTAGGCATCCTTTTAACCAATAATGGAACATTAACCTCAAGTTTGCTAAACATTTCAAAAGGCTAATCATTATCCTTCTTTTCATTAATCTTTTTACTCATAAGATAAGAATGAGGAAAAGGCAAGTCAGAAATATTTACCTCATCACCCTTAGAAGGTGACCCTTTCTTCATTTGGCCTTGCTTAGCAGCAATGGACTCTTCTTTCTCTTGAAAATTGATTGCTCATGTGGTTTCTCTAAGAGTCTCTTCTCTTCAATACTTTTGGATTGAATGGAGGTCTCTGGAGTAGCATTGGGGATGTCTCGAGTGGCTTTTACAGGAGGAGACTCAACTTCTATCTCTTCATCAACTATTTCTTCATCTTCATCATCTTTGAATCATACCTCCTTCACACCAATTTCCTAACCATTTCTTAATGTAACTACATTCAAGGATTTGGGATTTATTACTGTGTTGGAAGGCATTAATCCATTGGCCTTGGCCTACTATTCACTCACCCCATTGGCCTTGGCCTACTATTCACTCACCCCATGAGAGCTCAGCACGCATCTCATTAACTGAAGTCTCCGGATGTTGTCCTTTAGTGGTGACTTTTGTTATCATCGTTGAAAGTCAATTTTGTGAAGTGATTGTAAATTTAACTAGAAATTTGACAATAAGTATTTTGATGTTGAAACACTCAATAATTACTGCAAATGTAGAGTAATAACTGTTACAAATGCAACAAAACAGCCGCTGCAAAACACTATTTTTTGTAGTGTAAAACTCAATTTTATGCAAAAGCTATTCCTTCCATTCTTAACCCAAACGAGCTTTAAGATGTCTGTAGAGATCAAATTTAGCTCTTTGAAT
>JANTPZ010138564.1:0-11512 GCA_025593235.1 Vachellia pachyceras
TCGGAGGTACCATCATGATCGCTGATCGCTGCTTAGCTGGTCGTGGTCTCTGGGCAAAACTGGAAATGTGGTGATGGAATTTGAAATCTCAAGTTTTTGGATGGAATTGAAAAAGGTGGTTTTTGGTGGATATGAAAATGGAATTGGATTCCATTTCCATCCAACCAAACATACAAGGGTGATGGAATTGGGTTCCATTTCCATTTCCATGGACCCAATTCCATCATACCAAACGGGCCCTAAATTTCCATCAGAATTCCAATACAGAGCATAAAAATAAACAATTGAAACTTGAGACTGTGCCTCTCCATTTCCCCCACCATCCCCTGAGACAAACCACGCGTCATAAGCTGCAATCTCCTCCAAAGCTCCGGACATGGGATCTGATGCAGAGAAGGCAACGGAAAATGGCAGAATTAATAGAGCAACGCTATTGGGCCATAAGCCATTGTTTCCGCAGCTCCTGCACGCCCAGTTGCTGAGATGGCATTGGAACTCAGAGGAGATCTGCAAAAACGAAGCAAATAAAACATGTGCCCCGCAACCCCCTAAGCCACAAGCCGCTTCTTCAGCTGCAAACTCGTTGGAACCCACGGACCTATTAGCTATAGCAGGGGAACTATTGGGCCACAGATCAGCAACGGTATACACGGAGCTAGTGTTTCTGCATGTCCTCCAAACTCTTATGCTAAAGTGGCACTGGAGATCAAAAAAAGACTTTCGGCATAAGGAATATAAGCCATAGATCTCCACCATTTCATTGTAGACCCCGAAAGAATGAGTCGTTAATCGTTCTGGGCGGGTCTCACCGATTACTGCCTCCCACGACCCTGACGGCACCCATCGGAGGTCGCTATCAGAAATCGGCCCGCCAAACCAGAAACTACCAGCATCTAACCGACTACCGCCTCCATCGCTTTTCTTGCCCCCTTTCGACCGCCACTTCGAACACTTAACATCCAAAAATCCCACCATAGAGCCACAATCCAGAAGCTCAACAAGAGAAAAAAGGAAGATCCTCCAACGGCGAGGAAGAGATCGAAGCCCGCCAGCCTTCACGTTGCAACTCGACACCCCGAGAAACAAACCCTAGCAAGAGGGAAGGACAAACCCTAGCAGAGGGGATTGGAAGCCGTCAATGCCTCTTTTAAATCTCCGGTCACATTTACACCTGTTACTTTTTCACACTCAAATAAATACATTATGCGTGTTTAGGAAGTGATTTCCAATAAAGTTACACGTAAGTTGAAATAAAACTCATCTCACATATTTACCTTAGAATCAGTAAAGACATTCTCGCAATGAATTCTCATTAATGTGCGTGTTTGGAAAGTGATTCCCAAATCAGTTACATGTAAGTCGAAACAAAACTTCTTTTACATACTTATATCGGAATCCGTAAAATCGTTCTCCTGACGGATTCCCAAACAACAAATCACAAACAGTATTATTATCACAATCCAAAATACATAATCTGGCTCACAGTTCAAGATGGATACAATATATACAGAACAATGGCAATACTGAAGACAAATATATATTCAAATTTCTCCGAAGTCCTTTTTTTTAATAATCAGATCATTTGACAATGCACATATGACAACCAAGTAAAACAAAACACAATTAAATAGTTCAACCTGATTCATACAAGACACAATTAAACGCATTTTTCTAAAAGAAGATTCACCTGCGACATGCTTGATCAAAATCCAAAGCATCTATGGGGTCTCTCTAAGTACTGAGAGAGAGAAGCTCCTCGATCATAGAACTTAAATCACCATGAGATGACCCTCCCTCTGCAACAGCTTCTCGTGCATTCTCTGCAAATCCTCTTGCCCTAATTCTCATCTCTGTTGCTTCCTCTCCAACCATAACCTTCCTCACTGCTCTCTCTATATCTTCATGCTTCACACTATCTCCAACCCATCGAACCCACTTTTGAACACCAACACCAACCCCGATCTTCAGAACCTGAGTCACCAGCTTCTCGTTGAAGAACTGCTCTGCCCCCACAGGCCAAGTCACCATGGCCACACCAGAGGCCACAGCTTCCATTATTGAGTTCCATCCACAGTGTGTCACAAAAGCTCCCACTGCTCTGTGACCAAGAATCAGCAGCTGGGGAGCCCAATTTCTCAAAATCAATCCTTTCTCTTTCTTTCTCTTTTCGAATCCTTCTGGTAGCCATTCCTCCTCCTCCCCTGTGTCATCGTCTTCCTTGTTTTTATTTATAACCCAGATAAAGTCCACCCCTGATGCATCTAGACCCAAAGCTATCTCCTTTAACTGTTCGTTAGTGAACGTTGTGGTGCTTCCAAAACATACGTATATTACCGAATTTGGTTGCTTGTGGTCTAGCCACTTCAGACATTGGAGGTTAATGTTTGAAGATGAAGCTCGATTTCCCCTGTTTGCTTTTAGTTCAGAGTCGTTGTTGCAGAGCGAAACTGGGCCTATATTCCAAGTCTTTCTTCCAAGGACGTTCCTGTAGAAATCTGAGTAAGCTGGCTCAAGCTCGTAAAAGCTGTTTACTATAACCCCATAGCATTTGGAGTCTGAATCAACAGAAGCCCTAAACACTTTAGCGATCTCTTTTTCATCATCTTCGAGCTTCATGAAACTCGGCAGCTGGTTCCTCGAGAACTCGATATTTCCTGGAAGATAAGGTACGACAAAAGTTTCGGTTTCGGATGAGACTTTCTTGTGAGGCGTAAATGAATTGATACACAGAGAAGAACATATAGCGAAATTACAGGTTCCATGAAACACCAACCTTGGAATCCCATGTTTAGCAGCAAGGTCGTTAGCCCATGAAATCATAGTGTCAGCCACAAGAACATTAGGACGATGCCTTTGAAGAAACTCATCGAGAGGTTTCTCCAACAAAGGAATCACCTTGAGAAATGTTTCCTTTAATTGAGGCGTCTTAACAAAATTAAGAGTCTCACATCCTTCCGGCAATCCGATTTCCGAGGAAGGGAAATTGATTATATGGAGTGTGATTCGGTGACCCTGTTCTTGGCTTTTGAGGATTGATTTGGAAAACAGAGGAGAATTGGAAGGGGTGGTAATGAGTGTTACTTTTGGGCCTCGTGAAGCAAACAGTTTGGCTACGTCTATAGTTGCCATCATATGGCTATGGGACATGAAGGGGAATAAAGCTATGTGAAGGGGCAGCTCATGACCATGGCTACACATTCTGTTATTGCAGTTCTGGAGAATGTTTTCCACAAGAATTCGCACTTTGACTCTGTTACTTCTGCTGGATTTTGTTGTTGGTATTTATAATATGAATTCCTTGGTGACCACGTATGAGAAAGTTGCAGTAAATATTTTTTTTCAAGTACTGGACAAAGGCATGTGGGTAATGTGGTACCATTTGAGCATGACTAGATTATTATACTATGTATGCTGTAGGCTTTGAGTTCAATGACTCGCATGCCTAGGATTGGAATTTGACGCAGATGTTTTAGAAGTGTCATGTATTTCTTTATTCCGTCTTATTTTAAGAATTAGACACGCAAGTCAATTGCAATTTTTTAAAAAAATGGTCAAATGTAAAACAAATTCAATACGTCTACTTCTTTATTTATGGAGTTTGACATGTGCATGGATTGATACACGTTCCATATTTATTTACCAAGCAATAACTTGGAAGACAAGCACAGGCTAGAATTGACAATTGTTTGATCAAGATAAAATATTGCTAGTAAGTTAATCAGATGATGAAAAATCAGAAAATGTTTTTAATTAGGAGAAGCCTTCAAGTAGATTGGAGAACTTGAGGATAGTCAATCCCGTTCGTTCACACTAACGGGTTCTTTAATATCACAGTGAATATTCATACAAGAGTCAGTCTCAAACTCAAGCAAACCCAACCAAGACACTACCAAAAAAAATATAAAACCAATTAAACCACATATGTAAAATCTCTATTTTTTCACTGAAGTACAGACATCCTTCTATCAGAAGTAATTTTGTTTAAGGCATTGTTAGATACTGAATGTGTGCACATTTTTTAGTAGAGATTCGAACATTGGTTTATCACGTTATAAATGATTTATCCTTTTTGTCGGTTGTATAAAATCTCTATTATTTGATGAGAAACACTTCATGACAAAATCAGAAATACGGGGCAAAAAAAGAAGGCTTCCTTCAATGATTTTAGTTCGGTTCTTGAGGATTCCAAGAGACACGTTGGAGAAGGAATGGCACTTTGTCCAGTTTGAGAGACCAAGGCTGCTTTGATCCATTCTAATGAATGTCGATGGGATTTGGACGCCCAGGCCCAAAAAGCATGGTTTGCTCCCACAGGGAAAATAATTGAGATCGAGGTGACAAGTTTCTCACGAACCTAAGTTTAAATCTCGGTCGAAAGAAGTGTCTAAATTTAGTAATTGTCGGTGTCTTAAATATAATTGTCTCGATTAGAAGGATGCTCATGCGTGACAAAAAGCAGGTGTAGTTTTCTATAATGCAAGTGAAGTTTATATTTCATTTTAAATGTCCTATATATTTATGATTGCCGTGCTCCTCTTAGCGATAGTGATGTATCAATTTTGTGAACGATCGTCAATCATCATAGCAGCGCAAATGATATTGGCGTTCATTTTGTAATAATAAAAGTTTAAGATGATGGATACGAACTAAGAAGAACGACCTTTTGAGTTACACTTTTAACTAACAAAGATCTTGCTTAGATAGGGTTTGTAGCCTCCCTAAAATCCATTCTTGCGCTTACCGAGATAACATTCCTCTCATATGTTTTATCTCGGAATTTGTGATCGTTCTCCCTACAGACTTCCCAAACAAGCCCATAGATCATTGACAGCGACAATATCTCCGCTCTCCAATTTCATGAATCTACAAAAATATAATGTCCAAGTTCCAATTAGAGGTGGAAATGCAAGCCAACCCACAGGTTACGGGCTTCTCTTATATTAAAAGACTGAGTTTCATATAAAAAAAGATATACTATTGCTCTATTTGGTACCCAGAAGAGATTTTGATGGAAATGGAAGTAGAAGTGGGTTTTAAAGTGTGTTTGGTGGATCATAAAAGTAAGATGTAAATTTTAATAAAAATAGTAATTTTAATAAAAAAAACTCATCCTTCTTAACCATGTCATTGATCTCCATGGCCATCCTAAATCGAAGAACTGGCCATTGCAGATCTCCATGGCCATCCGTCCCTTTACGATCCTACCTTCATCGCAGATCTCCATCACAAAAGGAGAAGACTTGGCCATTGTAGATCTGGCCACGACGTTGAGGAAGAGGAGCGAGAGTTGAAACGGCGAAATGTTGAAGGCTTTCATCGTTGTCGCCAGATCAAAAACCTTTGTCGTTGTCCATGCTCTGGCCATCGCAAATCTGGCAACGTGGCGGGAGAGGAGAGAGTGTTGAGAGGGCATGTTGGGGGCTTTTTCACTGTCGTTAGATCGAAAATTGTCATCATCATCGCTGCCATCCTCTATCACATTAGCCACCGCTGTTCATCGCCAAGGTTGAGGAAGATGATCAGACTCTTTTAAAATGAAAAGGGTATAATGTTATGAAAAATTGGGTTCAATGGAACCGAATCAGTTCCATGGGAGGGCTGGACCGAGTTCCATCATCCTCTATCACCAGACGATTCTATTTTTGACTTCTCACCTCAGTTCCAGTTCTAATCTTCTATTTCCATGCTACTAAACGGGAAATAATAAATGATACTTGTAAAAAATAAATATGGGTGTTGTTTGACAACCCGTTAAAAAACCTTAAAAGTATATTTAACAGTGTTTTTCCGTAAAACGGATAATTTCCTTCACATATTCGTCTCAACTTGCGAAAAAGTACTTTTCCACCGCGCTCCCAAACGGATCTATGATTTTAAATAGAACTTATGTATTTTTGTCACAAAATAAAATAAAATAGAGCTCTAACTAAAAGATGCTAAACATACCCCAATATAATTGTAATCCAATATATCACCTTCAAAGTCCTTAGTATAAAAAACCAATTAATTTTGTTAGGAATGTTAGAGTAGTTAAATAAATTATTTAATTATGACATATATTTTGAAATATTTATGTGTGTCATTAAATTATATATCAATTTATGGGGTATGTAAATTAATGTAGAGAAAAAAAATGATAAATATATTAGCTTATTGAACTTAATTAATCTCTTAAAAAGTTAATGAACTCTTATATTAAATCGAAAGGGCTATCTCCAGATTTATTTATAAGAAATATTATCCATCCTAGAGTTGGTCATAAACAAAAGCAACAATTTGATATTATCTAATAATTAAATGCATTTTTTCTATTTTCATCCAATTAGCTATGTGCCTCTATCATCCATTTTTTTCCTTTCATTCCCTCTATATCTTTTTGTGTTGCGAATTTGTGAAGTGCTGCTTGTAAAAATAATGGGAGTGGTAATAACTATTTGTGATAAGAATGAAACACTGAAACATATCCTGATTAAGTCGAAAAGTCAAAACAAAGAGAAATGGGTATTTAAGCAGGTGACCGGTAAGGCTGGTTAATCTGAAACTGAAACCTTCGGATCGAAGCTTTGTGCCTCACAGCGAATCCTGCCGTTACCAGTTATCTATCCAACCTTGTCCACTTCAACCTCCCTACTTCGTAATCTGGTCCCACACCATCTAACATCCGACGGTTGCAATCTCTTCGTCAGATTGTGTTTCACCTCCCTCTTTATACCTCTTCACTGCTTCTCGCATCCTCTTTCCCTCAGTACAGTTCTTGTGCTGTCTCTCTCTTTTATTCACGCGCCACCGCTGCCGCCAACATCGGCGGCTATCGGTATCTCTAGTCGGACTTCCGCCCAAATCTATCCTTCGTTATTCTTCCCTCTCCTCTTTTTTTCCATTTCTTACCAGAAAATCACAAAAGTACTCAATTTTGTTTGAGAAAAAAAACCCCTAAAGCTGATTTATCTACTCTATATTTTTTTTCCTCTCGTAAGCCTGCCGAGTCTAGGTTTCTGTTCTTCCTTGGGTGTATTGATCCTAATAACAAGAGGAGAGGGAAGATAAATATAAAAAAAAGGAAAAAATTTTGATAAAAAATCATATCGAAAGAATTTAGGACAGTGTTGTAGTTGTGGGTTGAGATGGCTCAGGTTCAGCCTCAGAATGCAATTCCTGGGACTAACGGTGCTGCTGCGGGTGGCAGCAGCGGTCAGCTTGGGGCTTCGTCGCTTTATGTCGGAGATCTTGAACTGAACGTCACGGATTCGCAGCTATATGACCTGTTCAATCAAGTTGGTCAGGTCGTGTCTGTTAGGGTTTGTAGGGATTTGACTATCCGGAGATCACTCGGATATGGTTATGTCAATTTTGGCAACGCGCAAGATGGTTAGTCTTTTTTCTTACTTCTTTCGCAATTTTCCCTTGACATCCATAGTTTTCATTGTTTAAGATTGCATTGGTCATCTTGTGCCTTAATGCTTGTGGGGCTTTTCCCTTTGGAATGTGGTAGCTTTCTTCTGCCTCAATGATCAATAATTGATCGGCTTGCTTTACAATTCAATGCATGATTTGGAGGGGTTCATGTTTAGGAGAGTCACTGGCGGTTTGAAAGGTTAATCTCATACCTGGATGAAGTTGTTTATTCATGTGGCCCTGAAATTGCTTTGAGTGCTTTTCCAGTTTGAATTTAGCGCTCCAAATTTTCGCCTAGATTGTAAGTTGGATACACAGTGTTTGCATATGAGATACCTTGTTTTAGTTTCATGGTAGGTTATTTTGGTTGTTCGTCAAATATATTCGATATATAATTCATTTATTGTTATGAAGTGTTAGGATATTATGATGCTTCTTAATTTCAGATGAATAATGTAGGATTTGCAGTCACAAAGTCGTTAGATCTATTCTATCAGTTCAGTTTCTTGATATATGATTTCTTATTGTATGATCATTTTAATGAAGGAAGTGCTTAGTCATCATTTTAATGTCAGGGGGAATTAGTATTTTGACCAGCATGTGGTCTGTATTATGTGCATGCTGTATTTTTTCTTGCAAAGCTATTCTGTGCGATAGATTTTCTCCAGTTTCAAGTGTTGAATGGCTGAAACTAAGAAAATGCTGATGCCATTTCAGTGGTTCTCGTGTTGTTTGTTTTTGCTGACACCATTCTGAAAAAGTTATTTGGATTACCTGTGAGTTATAGTGATTTGTTTATCTACTTTTTTACCCTTTGAGTTGATCTTCATTTTAGCTGTTCTCCATACAGTTCTTTGTATGAGTAATTCTTTTTACTAGGGGTTCTTCTAACCACATATTATTTCTACTTTTTTTGTGTTTAAATATCAGTATTTTTGGGTCAATGTAACATGTTTCCAAACTAATTCACAGCTGCCAGAGCAGTGGATATGCTGAACTTCACTCCTTTGAATAACAAGGCCATCCGTATCATGTATTCACATCGTGATCCCAGCATTCGCAAAAGCGGGGCTGGAAATATATTTATTAAGGTACATATGCCTTGGTTTTTTCGTGGTTTCCGTAAGACACCTAGTATCTTTGTATGTCTTTGTTTGTCCTGATTTTTCAGTGCTCCCCTTACAATTTCTACTTGCCATCTCGCAGAACTTGGACAAGGCCATTGACCACAAAGCATTACATGATACCTTTTCTGCATTTGGGAATATCCTCTCTTGCAAAGTTGCCACAGACCCATCTGGCCAATCAAAAGGCTATGGCTTTGTACAATTTGATAATGAGGAATCTGCTCAGAAGGCCATAGAGAAGCTTAATGGCATGCTGTTAAATGATAAACAAGTATATGTTGGACCCTTCCTTCGCAAGCAAGAAAGAGACAGTGCAGTCGACAAGACAAGATTCAACAATGTTTTTGTTAAGAACCTATCAGAAGCAACCTCTGATGAAGATTTAAAGAAGATTTTTGGTGAATTTGGAACAATTACTAGTGCTGTGGTGATGAGGGATGGGGATGGTAAGTCAAAGTGCTTTGGATTTGTGAATTTTGAGAATGCTGATGATGCTGCTAGGGCTGTTGAGGCCCTTAATGGGAAAAAAGTTGATGAAAAGGAATGGTATGTTGGAAAGGCTCAAAAGAAATCTGAAAGGGAATTTGAATTGAAACTTCGATTTGAGCAGAGCATGAAAGAAGCAGCTGATAAATATCAGGGTGCTAATTTATATATAAAAAATTTAGATGATAGCATTACTGATGATAAACTTAAGGAGCTTTTTTCTCCATTTGGAACCATTACCTCATGCAAGGTATATAATTTCTTTTTTCATATGTTATGTTTTTCATTTATCTATGTGCACTAAATCATTCCCTTTTGACTGGGAAGGTCATGAAAGATCTCAATGGAATAAGTCGAGGATCAGGGTTTGTTGCATTCTCAACTGCTGATGAGGCATCCCGAGCGGTAATTCATGATGCCATTTTTTGGTTGAATGCATCAAGTGATGTTCTTGATTGTATGGAAATAGTGCTACAATTTTCTCTTTTTAATAATTTGGCAGCTCTTAGAGATGAATGGAAAAATGGTGGCAAGCAAACCTCTGTATGTTGCTCTGGCCCAAAGAAAAGAGGATAGAAGAGCTAGATTGCAGGTAAGCCTTTTTCTTACTTCATCGTACCATAAGTGTAATGCCGAGATTTACAAATAACTCTTTTGTAGGCCTTCTCTCTTTCAAACCAAAGAGAAATACACATGAGACCTTGAGCACCATTTTACCCTGTCATCTGGATATATGTATTGACTGTTAGAGGATCTAATTATGCATTCAAAGAAAAGATAGATTGGCATGCATGCGTGAGTTTTGCCTGCATTGAACATATTTCTGGAACATGATTTGTTGCAGGTATCTACAGTTGCATCACTAGTTGTTTGAGGTTTATTTTATTTTGTTAGAATCTCGAGTGATTGTTAAGGTGTCTACATGCTGGACCTTAACTGTTTTATACAGGCTCAGTTTGCTCAAATGCGGCCTGTTCCAATGGCACCTTCTGTTGCTCCTCGTATGCCAATGTACCCTCCTGGTGGTCCCGGTATGGGACAACAAATATTTTATGGTCAAGGTCCTCCTGCCATAATTCCTTCCCAGGTAACCTGCTGTTCATAATAACGCTATATTTTATGGTCAGTACATCCTTGACTGATGCTAACTGCCCTTAATTGTGTTCCTCATTTCCTAGATTATACACATTCATAGTTCATCATCTTGAATTTTCTCATCTAACCTTGAATCTTTATTTTTTTGGGTTAGCCTGGATTTGGGTATCAACAACAGTTAGTGCCCGGTATGAGGCCTGGTGGGGCACCTATGCCAAATTTCTTTGTGCCAATGGTTCAGCAGGGACAACAGGGCCAGCGTCCTGGGGGAAGACGTGCAGGGGCAGTGCAGCAGACCCAGCAACCTGTTCCACTTATGCAACAGCAGGTTCATAAAATTTCATTTTTCATTCCTATTCTTGTATACTATCCGTGCCCTTCACAACGTCTTACCTGTTTTTGGGCTTGACAGATGCTCCCAAGGGGACGGGTCTACCGCTATCCTCCTGGTAGGGGTCTGCCTGATGTTCCCATGCCTGGTGTTGCTGGAGGCATGTATTCTGTCCCATATGAAGTTGGTGGAATGCCGCTGCGTGAGACAGGAGGACTATCCCAGCAAATTCCTATTGGGGCTTTGGCTTCTGCTCTGGCAAATGCCTCTCCTGAACAGCAAAGGACGGTATGCTTTTTTTCCATTCTAACAAGTCAAGAGAACTTATTAATGCTTCCGTAACCTTGATTACCGAGCTCTTTAGCTATTGTTTCCTGAAGGCAACCCCAAATACAATTAGTTGGTTTGAAAATAAAAGGACAATTAACAAGAGATATTGTACTCGTTTGGGAATGCGGTAGAAAAGTACTTTTACGTAAGTCGAGGTAAATATGTGGAGGAGATTATCTCGTTTTGTGAAAAAACACTATTGAACGTGCTTTTGGAGAGTAAATAAGCTTTTCCAAACAAGCACATTGTAAGTGTAACAATAATATAATTAAAAGGATGATTATTGAAGTCTAGCAAAGTAATTAAATTCAAAATAAATGTGCTTGTGTTTATCATTCATCCCTAATTTACAAATAATCAGTAACATCTCTGCTAATATTTTATGCCCACCATATCTCATGATAATTTCTATCCTCTTCTACATCACATGCTAAATTTGTGAAGTTCTAAGAAACCGCTGCCTCTGACACATCTGATGGCTGCTTTTTTCGCAGATGTTGGGCGAGAATCTCTATCCTCTTGTGGAGCAGTTGGAACCTGATAATGCCGCTAAAGTGACTGGCATGCTTCTGGAGATGGACCAGACTGAGGTTCTACACTTGCTCGAGTCGCCGGAGGCTCTGAAAGCAAAGGTTGCTGAGGCAATGGATGTCCTGAGGAATGTTGCTCAGCAGCAGGCTGGCGGTGCTGCGGATCAGTTGGCCTCATTATCGCTGAATGACAACCTTGTTTCTTGAGAGAGATTTAT
>JANTPZ010138565.1:0-10790 GCA_025593235.1 Vachellia pachyceras
ATATTCTTCTTTAGTATGATTTAGAAATATTTTCCGTGAACAATTAATCGAGACCAATACTAAACATGTATTGTGCAAAATAAAGACAAAATGAGGCATCAAAGTGAGATATATTCCTATATATCTATGGAAGTGATGGATGAATTTATTTGGCAGAGCATAAATAAGTGTTGGATGAGTCACATTGAAGGGATAAATAAAAGGAAGTCATGAAATATCTGAGAATTATTGTTCTCTTACAATATATATATATTAAGTGGTTGGCAAGTGATGACGTTTAATTTAATACATCCATATTCAAGATGCATGAATGTGACGATCTAGGAGCTTAATTAATTGATTCTTGTCGTAGTGACGGATGCGAGTTCTTTAACACTGCAAGATCGATCTGGATTGTTAGATTAGGATCTGATGATTTAGATTTAGTACATGCCTGGAAGAACTTCTTACTAAATGTGCACATAAATCAACACAAAATCATCTAGATATCTGTAAAAATATCTTAAAATCCGTAAATGTTTTTGGATTTCGTAAATTCTTCTCGGAATCTGTAAAACTCATTTTTCTTAACGGATTTTTAAGTAGTTTAGATGAAACATGAAAGTTAAAATTTGATTTGAATGGTCAGGATTTGTGGTGACGAAAGATAAGTCTCATATTGGCAGGTAAAATAGGCTTGTTTGGTTAGTCCGTTTCGGCAACCAAAATTCATTCCTGCGCTTATCGAGACAAAATTTCTCTCACATATTCATCTTAAAATCTGTATTTGTTCTTCCAACAGACTATCCAAACGAGCCCATGGTTTCAAATCGAGGCTCCACCAATTGGCCAACTTCACTTCACATATAATGCTTTAATCATACCTCTATGTCATCAGATACACAGCAGTGAGAGAATATATTAAAATTATACTTATTCGGACACTACTCTTTCTTCTTCTTGTTGCATCAAATCGCACTACCAGTAAATACCGAGAAATTCTGAGAGAATGCTGTTCCATTTCTCCAAAATTCTTTTCCCCAAAATGGGCTGTCTATTCTTTATTAGGTTTTTTTATAAAAAATTGATGAAAAATATCTATTTAAAAATTCCATTAATGAGAAAGACGTGATGCATTTCTGTACATAAAAGGTACCAAAGCTTTACAAATTTCATTCATAAAAAACACCCGTACCTTGATTTAGATAATTTTTAATAATAAAATTTGTAAGCAGGAATTTGCATTTTACCAAGTTTAATTTCCTTAGCTTTATTTTGCTAACAAATTAATAAATGACCAATTTTTTTTTATGTAGAACGTTAGAAAGATGAAAAATGAAGTGTAGTGTTAATTAATGGCGTAACTGAAATGCTAACTAAATTTGATTGTTTTCTTGATCATGGTCCAAACTTTTACTTGAAAGGACAAAGCCTATATTAGGTGTGTATTGGATTCATTTTTACATATTTCTCCAATTCACTCACATCAAATAATCAATTTTCTTAGCCTGCCATGCTTATTTATTCACTTGTGAATTGAATTAAGATTTTTTTAGGTTCCCAACAGATATTGCTTAGCTAAAATGAAAGCTAGTCCTTTCAATATATTTTCTTCCATTTATAAAGCTTGGAGGAAAATAGAAAAGCATAGTCCCTTTCCTCCCTTGCAATACAACGTCATTGGATAAACATAAAACTACAGAAAAACCAAAACTTTCATTTCTGCATGACACTGATTAAGATACAAACCATTCACACAATTCTGGAACCAGAAAGAAAAAGGAACTCGTTGAAATAAGAAGATTTACATGCCAATGGCTGGTAAGTGATACAGTTACGAAGGAGTCGTTGAGAATTCAAATTATAGAATTCTCTTCTTCCCTTCGCAGTTTCTGTTGCCTAGCAATGAATTCTTCAACAGTTCGGCGAAAGTCCTCGTTGCTCATTCCATCCTCTTCGTCTGAGCTTGTCATTTTCTCTGTCTCTGACCTTCTCAGCACTTTCTCTCTCTTCACTTCCATCGATTTCTCTGTCTCACACCTCCTGTAATCCAAACACTTCCTATCCCCTGTTTTTACATTCTCTTTCTCTAGCCTCTTGATCTTCCCTTCGCCCAGTATCTCCTTCTTCATGTCTTCCGTGTGATTTTTATTTTCCTCTTTGCTGGCTGACCTCTGATCTTTTTCGGGGTCCTCTGTTCTTATACCCTCATTTTCTGGGTATTTCTCCTTTCCTTCATCTACTGTTCTTATGCTCTGTTTTTCTTTGTGTTTGGTTTTATGATTCTTTCTGATATTTTGGATGAACTGGTGGTAAAGATCACTCTCTGAACTAGAACCATGAGCTGAGAATTGGCCTGCCTGGACAAAGAGTGTGATGATGATAACGTTCCCCATCACGAACACAAACTGAGGACTAACCATGAGGACTGAGAAACCACGGAAATAGTCGCCGGAGTTCTTGACGGCAACCGGAACCTGGAAAGAAATCCTTGAAAGGAAGATCAGAACAGCGCAAACCTCAACAAGCCGAAACAAGTTGGCAATCCTTCGGAGCTTTTGCTGTTTCATGATTGCATTAACTTTCTTGGCTTTGAGATTGGCAAGACTGAAAGAATCCATTTTTGGCTTTTGTAGAGTCTGGGAGAGATTAGAGAAGTGTTTGGCTGACAGAGAGAGAAAATTATGGGTGTTATTCGAAAGGGTCAATGAGAAAATCCATAAATCTCAGAACAGAGAAGTGAGTGGCTGAAGAAAAATGGAAGGGGAAAAGCATGGAAGAGGGGGGAAGGGAAGAGTAAGGCTCAAAGAAGCTCTTGGAGCAAAATGGAGGAAGCAGTAGAGTGAATCTTTATAGAGACTCTGTTCTCATAGCAGCTTTGAGTATTTTTTTTTACCGTAAAAAAAGAAAAGCACCAAACCATATTTGGATCTACTGATCATTTACTTTAAGGGGAAAAAAATCTTAGTCCGTAAATTTTCTTTTAATTATACTATCAATTCACCCCTACGTTTTAAATTTTTTTAGGAAAATCGGTAACAATTAATAATTTATAAAAAAATTTAAATCGAAACTTTTTACTGATTTTTCATTTTTTGTTTAATTTTATTAAGAACCGAGGGGGAAAAATTAGGAACCGTTATATGTATATAATTCTTGTGTTTTTTAATATAGAACTTGGTGCAGTTGAAGGGACCATTATGGGACGAAATCAAATTAAATCAACTACCCTGCATTGCATTTTTGGTGGGAATCAAGGAAGAGATATTTGTGGGACAGGTTAACGTTGTGGAATGGAATCTGAGACCTTTATTATCGTTCATAATATTCCAATATTTACTTTCGTTATCCTTTTCCTTGTCATCAGCATATATTCTAACTTTTGATTCCTATTATTAAGTTTTATATCTAGTTTAAATTTTGTCTTTCCCCACATACAAATTTAGTGTATGTTTGAGAAAATCTTTTTTCAACTATCGCATTTTAAAATTTGTAAAAAGCATTTTAAAATTTGTAAAATTATTTGAAAATCTATGAATTCTTTTCTTTAAATGGATTCTCAATCACACGCTTAGTCTTCCGCATGCAAATCAATGTGAACTTGCTTATTAATAGCACCTTTTTGGATATAGTAATTTACAATCTGCTGCTTGTTCTAATGAACTGTGCTGCGATTCCTTTTCTCTTAAAATAGTTCGTGTAGAAAAAGGGGCATTATGAAAAATAGACACTCACTCACTATTTTTGTCTGTTACTCACCACCTTTTTAATGTGGAGCGTCATTTTCATTTTAGGGGTTTATATTATTATATATGGGCTTACTTTCATAATTAATCTACACCCTAATCTCGATCTTATTTAAACTGCATAATTAATTTCGTAAAGATATGAGTTCAAATCCTCTAGTAATGCAATGCAATAGAATGATGATTACATGTTAAATGAGGCCTTGAATAACTTTTTTTGTGTTTTATTAATTTTTTTATGCACAGCATAAGAAATAGAATAAGGTTCCCAAAATACGGAATAGGCCGTTTAGTTCATGGAATGCAATAGAATAATGGTTATGTAGTATTTGTTTGGTATGCTATCAAATAATTATAAAATGAAATTTAAATTTTATAAGTAAAAAATATAAAAATGTGAAATAAATTTTTAATTTTTATTAAGACTAAAAATGAAGAATATAAATGTTTAAATACTCATTTATGAAAGATACAAATATCCAAATATTAATCCATATAAGTTGCAATTCGAATTACATAATCAAAGATATGTAACGAGGATTACTTGACTTGATATAACCTGTTGCAATTATAATTACATTCAATTGTATTACTATACAATCTAAATAATGTATTCAATGAATCTGCTAAGATTATATCTAATGTTTTTTCGTCTAATTGAATCAAACAGGTTGTAACGAGTTGTTATAGCACACGAACAATTTACGAAGAAACACCAATGGTGAGAGACCTTGAAAGGTAAGAAAACGTGAAGCACATTATTGTCACATTGAT
Organism: Vachellia pachyceras; assembly: GCA_025593235.1. NCBI lineage: Eukaryota > Viridiplantae > Streptophyta > Magnoliopsida > Fabales > Fabaceae > Vachellia > Vachellia pachyceras. The sequence goes on from JANTPZ010138565.1 coordinate 4,500, forward strand.
CTGCCTTTCCTCCTCCTCTTTGTATTCTTTGGGAAAATTATCCAGAGATTCCAAACAACAGAATTAACTACAAAATGATCACAAATATTCACAAAATTATCATAAGGTCTCAAAATTGATTGATGAGGTTGTTCATGAAGGCTAGTAAGGTTGTTAATGGGTGTGTTTGGTTTACTCGTTTTGCCAACGGGTGCGCTTACCAAGACAAAATTCCTCTCACATAAACTACTTCGGAATCTGTGTTCGTTTTCCCAACGGGCTATCCAAACGGGGCCAATGACAACTTTAGCAGCTACTCATGGGATTTTATAGTAATTTTATGAATCTTTAGGATCATTTTGTTGTCAATTCTATTACTTGAAACCTCTGGTTAATTTTCCTTTATTTTTGTCTCTTTTATTTGTTATGTTAGTAGTTTCTTTACTATTAAACATATATTCCTAAAAGATCAATGGCTTCGTTCACTTTGGATGCACCCATTAGGGACAACCATGTAATATGCTCATAATAACCTCTGCCATCGAATGCAGAACATGTCCCGGCGTAACAAAATGTGTTCCCCAAAGTCCATCGGTTTTTTTAACGAAAACACATTTATCTTCTTATTAAAAATGATTCTATTTAAAACACTTTTGTATGTTTATATGAGTATATCTTATAATAGAGATTTGAATTTTGACATATCAAGTTGTAAAAGACTAACTCCTTTGGACAGACCAAACTTGCCAGTCTTATTTAAAAAAATATTTTTGGGATTTTTGGTTTTTTTTTGTCCTCCTTTTTTTTGCTTGGGATTCTAAGGGGTCAAAGCCCAAATGGCCCATCATTGTGGTTGTAGTTGGGAAATCGGAACAATGGTAACCAAAGCCAACCCAAGAAGAGTGATTTCACAATAAAGCCGATGGGCTTCTCACTTGCCCGAAATAAAACTCGAAAGGAGACGACGTCGTAACGGATTCCCCCGGCATCGTCCTTCCCATATATAATCAAAAACCCTAATGCACATTGCCTCCTCCATCAGCTTCTGCTTGTGCCTCTGTAGACTTGGAGTTCATACCTTCATTGAACTGATACAATGGTGTGAATATACTACTTTCTCGAGATATCTATCAACCTCTTCACTCGTATTTGCGACTTTGTGTTGATGCTATGATTTCGTGTTTCTTCCTCTGCCTCTAATGGGTCTGTGCGTTATCGATTTCAGGCTCCCAAGAAGGATAAGGCTCCTCCTCCATCCTCGAAACCTGCCAAGTCTGGCGGTGGCAAGCAGAAGAAGAAGGTTCTCAAAATTTGGTGTTAACTTAATTGTTTTATCAGAGCTTAGCTGTCTGGTGATTAGAGTTATCCGGCAGATGGTTATGCGATGTTAAGGTGATTTTTTTTTTGTTTTTACAGAAGTGGAGCAAGGGAAAGCAGAAGGAGAAGGTAAATAACATGGTGCTATTCGATCAGGCCACTTATGACAAGCTCCTGTCTGAGGCTCCAAAATACAAGCTTATCACTCCTTCCATTCTTTCTGATCGTTTGAGGGTACCTGTTTTAGTGCTCCCTTTTTTAATGCTGGCTTAATTATTTATTCTATTTTCTTGCGGTTTGAGTCGTCCTATGAGCTTGAAACCTCGGATTTATAAGGTTGAGGGGTTGGCGGTCTAATTATGTGTGTTTCTTCTGGTCGGCTGCTGCATGTCTTCGATCATCCTGGAGATTTCGTGGATTTGTACTTGATTTGATTGATTATTGCATGTGTATTTTCTACCTACACTTCTCTTCTAACTGACTGATAAGATTTATTTAATGAGATTGGATCAGCTAAGACCGTGTTGATTGTAACTTTTTGAGAGTGGCTAGTACATTTTGTCTTTTGAGGAGTTACGAGTTGGTTTCATTTTGAGGATAAATGGGCAATGTTAGATCGGAGATTTGGCATTTGAAAATGCTCTGATTAAGTTCCTTGACAACTATGATCATGTGGAATCACTTATTTGTAGCATATTACACGTTGTATATCGCACAGATCGCTTTCATATCCCACCCACCCAGAACATAGGGTTTTGTGATTAACAATTTAGATTTGTTTTGCTGTGTATCCATGCCTTTTACTTTGTTTTGCATTTCGCATTTTTACAGGTTACGTGTTTTGGGTAGCTTTGAAATTTGGAATTTGTTCTTTTTTACTTAATTGGTTATGTTTCAGACATTTGTGCCATCTCATGTATTATTTGCTACTGTTCATATGCGGGACTTTCTGCTGTTCATTCTCCAAGACAAACTTTGATTGCAGCAACAGACACCGTTGTCTTCGTTTTACAAAGCAAAAAAAGCCCCCGTTTCTTGCGACCATAAACGCAAGAACTACGTGAAATTCATTTGATTCCATTACATTTATTCTGCATCCGATAATTGCTTCCTGTGATGAATGATTATCCGTTGAGGAACAAATCTAGCAACATAATAGTATTTGAGCTATCCCAATCATTTTTTTTGCTTGAATATTTCAGATCAATGGATCACTAGCAAGGAAGGCCATTAGAGATTTGATGGCTAGAGGCTCAATCAGGATGGTATCTGCACATTCAAGTCAGCAGATCTACACTAGGGCTACAAACACCTGAGTGCTTCTGGTCATAGGATATGTAGCGCTGGCGGTTTTGGCTTTATTTTTGCTCCTTTTATTTTTTTTGTGGGTTAATGACACTTGTTTTATTGCATCAGTACAATTCTCGATGGTTTAACTTTATGCGTTACTGATATGGTTTTATTTATCTCCTTAGAAACGTGATTATGATTGATGACTGCACTAACATAGTATCATCCACTTTATTCAGTGTCTCAATTGGTTCTTTTGGGTTCCCCAATGTTATATTTCTTGACTTTTGAAATGGACCCGAGTCTAACTAGCAACCAAGCCATGATGGTTTCTAGCACAGTCGTTCACTCAATTTTGGATAATTCCCTCGTGTGATATTGGGTGTGTTTGAGAATCCGTTGAGAGAAATGAGTTTACGAATTTTAAGATGGTTGTTTTAACTTGCGTGTACCGTTGAAAGAAGTTCTTCCCAAACATGCATATCATTAAATAAGCTTCTCTAGTTTAAAAGTTAAATTTTTATACAATTAAAAATTACAAATACAGTTACTACTCTCAATGTTAGTTTTCGGTCAATGATCAGCTAATAATTTGGGTGCTATGGGTAATGGGGTTAAGGTTCAATTGCACTTTTGTAGGGAAAAACTTGAGAGGTAAAGTGGACATCAATGGAAAATTGTTTTTAGCCTTTCAACGATATTTCGGTGATAGTGGCTATTTTGGTGAAATTATGGAAACTGGAAAAATGCTTTTGAAAATACTTTGATGATTAACTGTTCCTTTGTCATTTCGGCCAATTTTTTATTCAAACATCAATTTTTTATCGTATGACAGTGCTTTATTATTTTTTGAGGTTGTAATTTATGAAACTATTTTGTTAGCCACAAAAGTATTTTGTTGCGTTCTAAAATTTAGCTTGCAAGAGCATCATTTTAGTTTTTCTTATTTCATTTCATTGAAGAATGGTGACACATATCAGAATTTTCTTTTTTTTTTTAATAGAATATGGAATTCATTAATACGTTAAGGTATTACAACATGATCAGAAGGGTAAAGTACCCTCATGAGGCACCACCGCTTGTAAGGAAGTCGGCGGTTGATAAAAAAGGTAGAAGTTCCCTAGCAAATTGTGTGCTAATTTTGCTAGATGGTCTGCTACAACATTCTCCTATCTTGGAACATATTGAAAATTGACTTGCCAATCTTTAGAAATAACCATTCTGGCCTCATCTACTAAATCCTTGAAAGGATGGCAAGGATGGCTATTATCGCAACCTTGAATTACAAGATTAACATCCTCAATACAATCAGAGAGAATCATAACTCTCTTGTGCTCACGATTCCAAGCAAACTGTAACTCGTGAATAATGGCAACAATTTCTGCTATAGTTGGTGGAACTCTAGTGAGTTTACAACCAAAACCATCTATCCACCGATCATCCCTTCCACGGAAATACCACCGCATCCACTTCGCCCTGATAAGAGCACAGATCCATCAACCTCCAGCTTACATAATACATAAGTCCAGGCATCCGTTGGCATGATGCCTTTGTGTACCTTTTTGACCTGTATAAAAATTACATTGAGACAAGATAGTTTGATCCCAACAAGCCCGAAAGAAAGAAGAACTGGCATTTGTGAAGCCCTCATGGTTCTCCTCTCCAAAGACTTTCTTGCACCTGTACATCCAAATATCCCTTTCTAAACAATTCAATCGTTGCTAAAGATAAATCAATAAATGTTACATGCTTTTCTTAAGACGTTTTTATTTCATTTTAGGTGGTATATTATATATCCACAACCTGTTTGCATTCTGCATATTTTTAACTTCAATGAATTAAATTTGTAATCCTCATGTCTGAAGCCTCTGCTCTAATATGACATCACCAAGCAGTGTAGCAACATAATGTCAAGCATCTCACAGCAAATCAGCTTCATGTCACCAGAAGGAAGCTGATAACCATAGTTCTGAGTACTCGTCAATTGTTTTCCAGTAGATGAGAGAAGGGTTGGTGACAGCTTCTTTGGTTCTTTCGAACCCAAATTTGCTGTCCCTCGCCATCAACATTAGATTCATCTCATGAGGAGTTAACAAATAGCATGTCTGATTTGGGGTTTAGGAACATTGTTCAGATATGAGATTTCACATATCAACAATTGTTTCCAACCTAAATATTTAAAGATGAGATTCCTAGGTAGATGAACAAACCTTTGGAAGGAAACATGTTTGAAATTTCTTTAGCTTAAGATGCATGCATAGTAACCCAAAAATCCCAATCAATATGGTATTTGTAAGCCAACTTTCAGACAACTTGGAGGAATATATTCCTTTTGTCTTCCACAACTGCTCTTCTCTCTGTGTGTGTCTATATATAGAGTTTATGTAGCAGAGAATCCCATAGGCTCACAGACTTACCTATTTACTCTTCTCTGAGAAACCTCGTGGTTTTTTCCATATTACAAACATGAAGACTTCTCAGCACACTCGATCAGCAGTGTGCCTTCTGCTCCTGATCCTCTCATATCACAAATTGAAGAGCATTTGCAAAGATTGAAATCTTCTGATTCCACATCATCATCATCATCAATTAGCCAGCAGCTGAATGGCTTGCAGGATTTGCATGGCTATGCCACTCAGATGCTTCAATTACCTACCACACAACGAGCCTTATCGGCACAAGGATGCTGCAAAATATGGGTTGAACTGCTAGAAGGGTCTCTAAGAATCTTGGATATTTGCAGTACTTCTAAAGCTCGCAGGAAGAGATCAGGTGGAGAAGCAGCACTCAAATACTTATCATCAAGGAAAAATATGAAGAAAGCAATCAAGAAGGCCTTGGAAAATTTGAAGAAAATTAAGAAGGAAGCCATTCTAACTTCCCCAGACACGGAAACTGAATCCTTGTCTATGATTAGAAGCTTAAAAGAAGCAGAGGCTGTGACTCTTGCCATACTAGAATCTCTTCACTCTTTTGTCTCTGGCTTGAAGATACTGCCAAGGCAGAGAAGATGGTCAACGGTTTCCTCCATGTTGATGCAACCTAAAAGAGTAGGTGTGACTCAGAAAATTCAAACACAAACGAATTTGAAAATGTGGATGCAACATTTCAGGCTCTCCTATCCCACAAGCCTCAAAGCGGTATATTAGTCGAGGATTTTCTGAATCACATGGAAAATTTGGAGTTGTGTATTGAGGTTTTAGAGGGAGGTATTGAGCAGCTTCAAAGGCAATTGATTAGAACAAGAGTTTCTCCTCTGAACATTCCCATCAAATATTGATTTTGATGTGAGAGTTCCGTACTTGTTTATGACTGTAACCAAACAATTTTGTCAGTGAATATATGTAAAAAAAATCCAAATTTAACTATTTTTTAGCCTTACCACTTCTTCCTCAAATGCTTTCTACGCCGTATCTCGGATTTTGCTTTTGTATTAATTTCAATCCTCACTGCAAAATAAGTAGAAGAAAATTAAGAGGGGCAGAAAAAAGTTTACCAAAAATTATCGTTTCAAAGACTCATAACTAGCATGTCAAGTTGGAGCTATAATGTGGAAAGTATATATGGTCAGTGGCGGAGCCAGGACCCTGGATCAGTGGGGGCAATTTTTTATTTTCAAACAAATGACAACAAGTTTACAAGTGTAAATAATTTGAGTGGGTTCAAATATTAAAACTCAGTGGGTGCAAAATAAAAATCTAACAA
>JANTPZ010138566.1:0-33812 GCA_025593235.1 Vachellia pachyceras
CGACAAGGCCGAGATTATTTCCAGGTTTTTTAAGGACCCAGCATTTTACTCCAGTCCCAAAATTAACTGATGTCGCAATAACTATGTCCAGATTAGAAGTTAGTGAATTTGCTTTTGAGCGATAAATCGGTGATTTTCAATCCATTACATGATTGACTCTTGGCACTATCTATATATAGGAAGGATCACATGGTCTTCTGTCAACTCAAATAACTAGACCTCTGCAGATCATAATTCAAGCCTTCACATTCATAGGCAATATGGCATCTGTCCATAAAGTTTTCCATAAAGTTTTGCCTCTTTTGACTATGCAGATCTTCTTTGTTCATAGGCAAAATAGCATCTGTTCAAAAACAATGCTAGTTTTATTAAATCTTAAATCTTAATTGGAAGAACTGGATTTAATAAATATAAGTGATTGGCCTTAAATTTCGTCCATAATAAATCAAGACAAAATAGAAGTAGTAAAAAGATTATTATTCTATCTACGAGAGATAATATCATGGAAAAAATAATTATAAACTTCTCACATTAACGGACCACTAACTGCTTCTCTTCCCTCTCGTTACCTTCCTGTCCTTCTCCTCTCATCCATTTTTTAATCAATTAATTATAATAATAATTTTAAAAATATTAAATTTAAACCATTCTTTTTTATCTAAAGACAGAAGTCTTTTCAAAAAATATAGAGAGAATCTGCTTTTTGAAAACTATAGTACTTGTTATAATCAATCATTTTATTGATATTTAAAGATTTAATAGAATTTTTGCCAATAAAAGAGTTTATGAATTGTATAAAAGAGTATGTTCTGAAACTCAAGCGTCTTTGCGACCGGTTTGCCAACAGCCTACGGCAATCCCTTCGAGCAGAGGCTGTGATGCTCAGGCGTGTGAAGATCGGATTTTCGAGGAATGGATGAAGGCAAAGCCTCGTTACAATCACCTAGGCAGAGTCACCAAAACAGACGGACAAGACCTTTTCCATCCTAATGATAGTGAGGGCAGCTGGTTTAAGCTTCTAGCCTTGTTGGACAATGTTGAGGAGCCAAAAGAAGGAAATCATAGTACAGAGGTGGCTCAAAGGGCTCCTCGTGCTAGCTGGCGGGAGGTTCACACGAAAAGCAATAGTGGAGATATAAAGAAGTCAATGTCTCCCAATGTCACTTCACCTACACCGCCTGCAACAGCGGCCATGCCGAAAGTACTTGGTTCAGTGGCCACGTCTTCCATTCCTGAGTCCTCTGTTTACGAAGAAGTTTACCAGCCAACGTCACTTGGTCCCACTCACACTGCTGTTGTCATGCTTTCTCCAAGTGGAAACAAGAGCAAACCCATTGTTGATGGTGGGCCTCACTCTCAAAGGCCCAATGCCTCAGCAAGGGTAGGGAATATTGATCTCTTACCTTAACCTCCCGACAGACCTAAACATTATAAGGGCTTCTATTTAAACCTTAGGCCCAAGTTTAAGGCTTCTAAGTTCAAGACGTTGGATTCTCATGGGCTACCGTCTGAGGAGTTATCGAAAGCTATCTCCGAAGCTTTGGGGCAGCCCACTGAATCAGATGAAGATGTATTATTTTCAGAAGCGATGGCTCTAGGCTTTGAGGAAGATGCTGCCTAAGATAAATCTGAGAGAGATCACTAATGCGCATGCCTTTGCAATGAATTATTCTACTTTTATCTGGAACTGTCATGGGGCTGCTTCCACCTCCTTCAACAGTGTTTTAAGATCATTGTTACGTGGTTATAAGCCTCACATCATCACTCTCGTAGAGCCAAGAATTTCGGGTAAGCAGGTCGATAGAGTTATTAGGAGTTTAAGATACCCCGATTCACATCGGATTGAAGCTACTGGTTTCTCTGGTGGAATTTGGCTTCTATGGAAGAGTGATGTTAACATTATCATCCTTCGTAATAATAAACAATTCATGCACGTCCAAGTAGCTAATTCAATTGGTGTCAATTCATATCTATTCATAGTGGTTTACAGCAGTTCGAATCATTCTATGCGTGAAGAGATATGGAGAGACCTTCAGCTGCAGGTCGACCCCTCTACTCCATGGCTCTTGGCTGGAGATTTTAATGCAACTGCTAATAGTAATGAAAGACATGGAGGCTCTCCCCGTATGAAGATGGGTTGTAGATCTTTTAATCTCTTTACTCGCTGTGCTGAACTTATTGACCTGGGATACAAAGGGCCCAAGTTCACATGGCAGAGATGTGGTCTTATGGTGAGGCTTGATAGAGCTTTAAGTAATCAAAAGTGGCTTCTTATCCCAACAGTGTAGTTATGCACTTGCCTAAAATTCAGAGTGACCGTATACCTATCCTTATAACCCAAATCGAGGAACAACCACTAATCAGGCACCTTTCATATTTCTTGCTTCCTGGGTTCTTCACTCAGATTTTCAGGGCTCGGTAAACAGCTCCTGGGACCATGAAAGGAGCCTTGCTGATAACATTGACTGTTTTGTGGATAAGGCTCCTGATTGGAATATCAATGTGTTGGGAAATGTTAGTAAGAAGAAGCGAAACCTCAGAAATCGATTGAATGGGATTCAACAGCAGCTCGAGCGATGGCCATTCTCTCCCTTTCTTGTGGAGCTTGATAGGACACTAAGGTTGGATTATGAGAATGTCTGTTTGCAGGAGGAGATGTTGTGGATGCAGAAATCGTGTAGCCAATGGATCAAGGATGGGGATAGGAATACCAAGTACTATCATACTAAAGCCTCGATAAGAAGATACAATAAAGCGCTTTTACTGAAGTCTGAACAGGGAACGTGGGAGGCTGATCAGGCCAAGCTTGTTGACATGACGATGACTTACTTTCAAAGTCTACTCAATGGAGACATCTAGCAGGCCAACTTTCAGGTACTCTGGTCAATTCCCTTCTATTCCTCTTGCTATGCCAAATCAACTTGACAGCCCAGTTACTAAGGAGGAAATAAGAAGAGCTTTGTTTGAAATGGACCCTCTCAAATCCTCGGGTATTAACGGACTACACGCCATGTTCTTTCAAACTCAGTGGGAAATTATTGGGTACAATGTCTTTGCTGAAGTTAAAAAGGTGTTTGATGGAGATTCCCTTGACCTCGTTTCAATCGCACTCTCATAGCTTTGATTTTAAAGGTTGATCATCCCCAAACTCTTAAAGAATTTAGGCCTATAAGCCTCTGTTCAACGGTTTATAAGCTCATAACTAAAATCGTTGCCAACAGGCTTAAGCCAATTATGTCTCTGCTTATCCTTCCTCAGCAAGTTAGCTTTATCAAGGGAAGGAACATTATGGATAATATAATTATAGCCCAGGAGGTGATTCACTCTATGAGAAGAAAAGGTGGTTGGATTGGGTGGTTGGCGACAAAAATTGACTTGGAAAAAGCTTTTGACAAGTTAAGTTGGGACTTCATTGCTAATACTCTCGCAGATGCCAAAATCCCTGTTAAGCTACAACAGATAATTATGCAATGCATTACTACTTCCTCCATGCAAGTTTTGTGGAATGGTCATCCTACTTCTGCTTTTACTCCCCAACGTGGTATTCGGAAGGGTGATCCACTATTGCCTTATCTTTTTGTACTCTGCATAGAGCGTCTTTCACAAGCTATATCCAAGGAGGTTCAAAGTGGGGCTTGGAAATCGCTCCATTCAAGAAGGGGAGGCCCGGCGCTATCCCACTTATTTTTTGCAGATGACCTCCTCCTCTTTACTCTTGCTGATAATGGCCAAGCATCCACGATGCAGCAGCTATTTGAAGATTTCTGCAACTCCTCGGGGCTTAATGTGAGCAAAGCCAAGACTAGGATCTTCTTCTCATCGAATGCATCTCCCCAGTTAACCAACAATATATTCTCTCTGTTGGGTTTTCAGAAAACCAATCAGCTCGATAAGTACTTGGGCGTTCCTTTGCTTCACAAGAGGGTTACAAAAGATACTTACCGTTATATTGAGGAAAGGGTGCAAGCAAAGCTGTAGGGCTGGGAATCTAGATCCCTCTCTCTCGCAGGTAGGATTACTCTAGCCCAATATATTCTGTCCACGCTTGCGTATTATACCATGCAAACAACAAGGCTACCAAACGCTACTTGTGCCAGGATTCAAAGTATCATTAAGCAATTCATATGGGGATCTTCTGAGCATCGTAAGGGAGTTCACCTCTTGAAGTGGGAGATCATGTGTCAACCAAAGCAACACGGAGGGTGTGGGTTGAAAGATCTTATCGGTCCAAACTCAGCTTTCTTGATGAAGTTAGCATATGATATTCGGACACAGCCAGGCTCTCTTTTGGTGCAAGTTCTCCGTTGCAAGTACAAATGGCAAGATCAAATGCCTCACACTCAGCATGTCTGTAATGCTTCCTACTTATGGAGGAGCCTTTCGGCCATTTGGGATGATCTTGACCTTGGTTGTATTTGGAACATTGGCAATGGGAAGACAGCTAAATTTTGGACTGACTATTGGATAGGGGATTTGGGACTGCTCTCTCAGCTTTCATATTGCCCTATAAATGAAGCTGACGGTAGGAAGACCATAAGTGATTTTGTCACCCATGATGGTCATTAGAATTGGTGTGAATTTCAGGGTAAGCTCCCCCAGGAGATTCTTAAGATCGTTCATGAGTTTAAACCTCCTCAGAGTCATGATTCTCACGATTCTATCACTTGGCGTTGGGGCTTCTGTCAAGTTTGCTTATGAATTGCTTATGCAAGACCAGTGGAATGATGAAAGCACTCTTTGGAATCTTGCTTGGAAATAGAAGGGACCCCAACGAGTCAGAATCTTCCTATGGCTTGTGCTTCTACCAACAAGGAGAGAGTTAGGAGACACATGACCGATGACGACACCTGTGGGATTTGTGGTCAGGGGGCTGAAGATATTAATCACGTGCTAAGGTAGTCTCTGTTAGCCAGGATCTGCTGGTCTTTTGTTATGCTAATCCAGAGATTAACACCATTTATCACCGGTCCCTTTCACTGTTGGCTGTGTTCGAATCTGGAAGGGAATGAGGGAATTACTCTGTGGAGCATCTTTTTTGGCATTCTTTGCTGGTGTCTCTGCAATGCCAGAAATACACACATTTTCGGTAATGAGGAAGTTTCAGAGCTGCATTTGATTAATGGTGCTTGGGCCGTTGCTGAACATTCTAGTCAGGAACTTGGTTTAAGCAATCTTCCTCCTTCTGATCGTTTTTCTGCTGTCATGCCTTGATTGTTTTTTTTTCTGCTGTTTCTTTCCTTTTGGGGCCTTCCTGACTGTCATGTTTTGGGTGCCCTCTTTTGGTTTCCTTCTATTAGTTCATTGTATTTTTCAGTGATTTAATATATTCTTTTTTCCACTCAAAAAAAGAGTATGTGAATATGCACAATCACATCATAATATAATAATAGTCATGGAATGGATTCTGATGATTCCGAAGGATTCAGCTTCATGAGAACCCAGAACAAAGAGCTTCTTCCCTTCTGTCCTCATAATATAATAACTAACCTCACTAAAGCGATTAGTGAGGTTATACTTGTTTGCACTAATACCTTCACTACTTGATAATATGTGGAGCTAATAAGCATATCCAGAATTGGTACGAAAATGGGATCATTGATGGTTACTTTTAGATGATGGTGATAAATAAAGGGAAAATTAATAGTTGATTCTTCAATTTTTAACTTATTTAAAACTCAGTCATTTAAATATGAAACGGTATGGTATAGTGTGCTTGTTTGAAAACATTTAACTCTTACTCAAAAGTACATTCAAAAGTGTTTTTCCGTAAAACGAGACAATCTCCTTCACATATTTACCTCGATTTACGTAAAAGTATTTTTCTACCGTTTTCTCAAACGGACCCAGTATCTAAATTTTTTTAATGGCTTAAAACTCAAGCCTTAAACTTTTGATTCATTTGAAATGCAATTGTTAATATATGAATCATTTATATTTTTATCTTTTACCATCCATAACTCATGTCCAACCATGAATGAGTCATCCTACCTAGCAAGAAAAGAACTTTATGACTCATCCTACGTCATGTAATGAATCAATAAGGGGAAAAAGAAGGGAAAGTAGAGAACGAGTTCTATAGGTCTGGCATTGGAGACTGAAAGAAGAGACTCAAGAAAATGAATCAACACTTCAATCCTAACAAGTTATAATCCAAGGAAAATCCAACCAAGTGAAAATGAGGCAGTCAAAAATGAGGAATGGGTTAAGGCAATGAATATAAAAATAGAAGCATTAGAAAAGAATAGGACATGGGACATTGTCAGTTGTCATTTTAACTAGAGGCAAGAAGCCCATAGGCTGTAAATGAGTATTCAAGGTTAAATATAATTCAAATGGAAAAGTAGATAAGTATAAAGATAGGTTGGTAGCAAACGGTCAAAAAGGAGGGAGTAAACTATTATGATACTTTTTTTTTCTTTTTGTGAAAATTCTTACAGTTAGAATGGTATTGAAAATTGCTGCAATCAATAATTGGAAATTATTTCACATTGATGTACATAATGCTTTTTTTGCAAGAAGACCTAGAGGAAGAGGTTTACATGACCATCTCACAAGGTTTGAAAAGGATGTGGTTGTTGTACACTTGTACTTGTATGTGTAGATAATCTATTGATTACAGGTAGTTTCAATATTCGAATAAATGAGGTCAAACGATTTCTTTATAATAGTTTCAAAATCAAGGATCTTGGCACAGAAATAGCACGATCCGAGAAAGGAATAGTCCTCACTCTCACAAAGAAAGTATGTATTGGACTTGCTTTCAGATATGGGCATGAGTGGTTGTAGGCCTCTCGGTATTCCTATGGCCCAAAGACCCTTACTTTTTAACATACGAACAAGGGTAGAATAAAAAGGATGATTTATTGAAAGAACCTGAGAAATATAGGAGGCTAGTAGGTAGACTTGTATACCAAACTGTGGCTAACCCTGAAATTTCTTTTTCTGTGGAGGTGCTCATCCAGTTTATGCAGAACCCATGAAGATACGTATGGCAGCAACACGTGATGTTGTGCTATATTTGAAGCAAAGTCAGGGAATAGGAATTCTCATCAGTTCGATGGGAAATCTGGTAATGGAATGCTTGTGACTAGATTGGGGAGCTTGTGAGACAACACGTAGATCAGTGACTGGGTACCTACTCAAATTGGGAGGTTCTCTCATCATGTGGAAAAATAAGAAGCAGTCCATGATTTCAAGGTCTTCTGCAGAATACAGGGTACTCGGATCTACCGTAGCTGAGATAGTATGCGCTATGGGCTTGCTGGAAGAGATGGAAGGAGGCACTCAAGACCTGTTAAAGTGCACTGTGACAGCAAAGTGGTGATCCATATTGCTTTCAATCATGCGTTTCGTGAAAGAACGAAACACAGATATATCTCCATTTTATTAGATAAAACTTGCAACTAGGATTCATCAAATTAAGAGTATGCAAAATCTACACATCAAGAAGCAGATTTTTTTTTTGTATAAACCATCCGGTATCCTAGGGTATCCTGAGTTCATTGTCCGCCCAAGACTAATCCGAACCCCCGCGATGAGACCTTACGGTGGTAGCGAGGTACTGATGGGACAACCTCTTTGAGGTTGCGTTAATTATCGCGGCTATCACTCCCCAGGGTTCGAACCCTCGTCCTGAAGAATGCTGATAGTAGCCCTTGCCAACTCTACCAAGCGGCCATTGATACATCAAGAAGCAGATTTATTAACGAAACCTGTAACAAAGGTTTACATAATAACGGGCCGGCCCATTAGTCAAAATGACACCAACCTATATGGCTCGACCCTTGAGAAGACGGTCCGCAAGGCCCATTTAACTGAAACAACGGCTTTGATGCACAGTACTAGGCAACTCTAATAGGAAATGTTTCAGCCATATTGGAGTGAGACTTTGAACCAAAGAAAAAAACTTTCACATTGTATGTGCCTTACAATTCCATAGAGTTAAACTTTTTCATGCAAAAGTTGACGAGTAAAACCCCCACTGAAAGGAAGAATTCAGCCAGAACATTTCCACGCAAATCCCAATAGATAACACAAAACGAGAGAGAGAGAGAGAGAGATGTACAGAAGAAGATATTGAAGAGGTACCAAGCAAGGATTCGAGCACCCAATTATCGGAAGCCTCACTGCCATTCTCAGGCACGGAAGTAGGCTTGGCCTCAAAAGGAAATGCATCAGGATCAAAGGAAGAAAGCATGGTGAAAGATGTCCAGGGCCTCAAGGGGAAAGGGGACGAAGAAGAATAAGAGGAGGAGGAGGAGGAGAGAGCGGGACCAGGATAGGCTCGCGAAAGACATTGGCTTCATCCTCAGGCCAGTTTAACTGTTGGAGGAAGAGGAAGGAGCTCCGCTGCTGCAGTCGCTTCCTGAGTGATGTTGTTTCCCGTCACTGACCGCTAGAAGGGGAGAGAAGGAGTGGTGAGGGAGAGGGAGTGATAATGAGATCTGTCTAGCGTTCGCAGAGTGCAGCGGTGCTGGTGCGCTTGCTGTTGCTGGCTGCCGATAGATGAAGAGAAGAGGAGCAGTGCTGGTGATATATTATGAAATTGGTGTTTATTGTTTAAATGTTAACTGTATATAACACAAATTAAAAAAAAAAATCTACAGTCCAGACCTTTTAAGGCTAAATTCGTTATGAAAGTTTAAAATCACAAATCTAATCCCAATTAAGCAGCTTTAATTGAACCGGTCCGCCGAGCATATAGTTTGGTTTTGGTATACCGTTCAACAATAAAAAAGACTGCGAGAATGTAAAGTTTCGTTTTTAATTTTACGAGTTAAATTAGTTACAACCATGTGATTGTATATCTAGAGAAATTAACATACATAAGTAAAGTTGTAAAAATCGGCAGGTTTATAGAAAAAATTGTAAATGAGATTTATTTTTGCCCAAATATTATATATGATATTTTATTTCTGATACTTATCTTTTTTTTACCTGTCTTCAATTATTTTATATACAAGATTTTTTATAGTCGGGCTAAGTTAATTGTATTTTGCAGAAGTCCTTCAGTTTTAGATAATTCCGGTTCAGCATCGATGCCAGCCTTACATATGCTTTCTACTGTACAAATAAATGCTGTTTCATAAGTCAGAATCTTTATTTGCATTAATTAATCTACCAAAGCAATTTAATTGAGGTCTAAATTAAGATATAAAAATCTGATTTACTTCTCATAAAAATGGTTGACATTTTCAATACACAATCATCATTTATATCCTCAAAGTTTTAAACCCGCATATTTAGGTGATTAAAAAACCCCCGCATATTTATATGCTAAAATAAAATATATGAAAAGCCAAAAAACTGTATATAAAATTATGATAAATTAATTTGAATTGAAAATGAGAAGGAATTAAGCGAATAAATTAGGCGAGAGGATCATTAATTCCTATTCCTATTCCTATTCCTATTCTGAGGGAGCCAGCTTTGCAGTAGAGGTGTTTCGTTTCGGAAGACCCTTGCTTTCTGCGTAGTCCAGTTGCACCTGAACTGTTTTCGGTTCCTTTTGCAAAACAGGTTAACATGTTCATGCACGCACTTGATCTTTATCTCGCCCATTAATAACAATTCCGTTTGTGCATATACATAAATTGCGTGCAGCCGCAAATTTCGACGTGGAGTTAGTTGAGAGATGGCCGGAGATCCCAGTCCTGCAGTTCCCAGGGAATATGAGGAAGAAGATGACGATGTGTTGAAGGGAGAGGAGGCGTTCAGGAAGACCAAGGTGCCTCCATGGCGGGAGCAGATAACGCTGAGGTCTCTGGTGACGAGTTTTGTTCTGAGCATCGTCTTCAACTTCATCGTCTGCAAACTCAACCTCACCACCGGCGTCATTCCATCCCTCAATGTCGCCGCCGGCTTGCTTGGCTTCGCCGTCTTGAAGTCCTACACTGCTCTTCTATCCAAGTTCGGCCTCCTCAGACAGCCCTTTACTCGCCAAGAGAACACCGTTATCCAGACCTGCGTCGTCGCCTCCTCCGGCATCGCCTTTAGCGGTCCGTAATTTCTCTGCCTCCCTATCCCCTAATTATTTTTATATCGTACACACACATGCATTCAGCCAAATAATTTCTCCACGTACGGCATCCCAAATTAGATTTAGATTCTGAAGAGGCTTGATCGATCGTCACATGAATTTTCGAAAGTATCCGTTTTGATGTATAATTGGCAGGATAAACGGGATTTATTCTTTGTGTGATCGATAAGAATATGTATTCATGGCTCTTCTGAATGCAAGAGTGACCAACATATATAGTTTTTTACCATGAATTTTATTATCCATACTGATGATGATATATTTGATTCAATATTTCTTCGCTTAATAAAAGATATACATCACCCTTTGATTATACGAACACTGAATTATTTAATATGTGCGCGCGCGCGTGATGAACTTCTATAGAATGTTGATTCATATCATTTGTGTGCGTGTGCGTGTCTTTCTCTAATTAAGCATTCATATTTGATATACATTCATTTTGGTTAACCAATTCTTGTGTTGTAAAAATTAAAGGTGGCACTGCAAGTTACATACTTGGGATGAGTCCATATATTGCGGCCCAGGGAGGTGCAGCACAGAATACCCCAATCAATACAAAGACTCTCAGCCTTGGTTGGATGTTTGGTTTCCTCTTTGCCGTTAGCTTTGTTGGCTTGTTCTCTATTGTCCCTCTAAGAAAGGTACGTGCTATTTTATACTAGAAACAAGTACAATTCTCGAACAGTTCATTCGCTGATTATGTATTCTCTTTTTTTTTCCAAATAAAAAGACTTTCATTTTTTGGGTATGACATATATGAAAGTTACTGTTGAATGTTTATATAACTTGTACATAGTACTGCTTGCTATAAATTTTATACTTTACAATGATATTGATTCACCTGTTTTTACCTATAAATTTATTGATGTTACTAGAATTGGCGGATCATAAAGCATGACCATTTTTTTAAAATTAATTATCATTGAATTGGGTGTGCTTGTCTCCAGATGATGATTTTGAAGTACAAGCTCACCTATCCAAGTGGAACTGCTACGGCTCTTCTTATCAATAGCTTCCACACTCCAAAAGGAGCAAAGCTAGCCAAGTAAGTTCAAGTAGAAGAAACTTTGTTGTAAGAAAAATGAATTATAAGAAAAGGTTATTCATTTGAGTTGTCATTCTTAAATGATTGATATTACTAGCATAATCAGTAACCCTCTCAATGTTATATGCTGATGTAGGAAACAAGTCTCTCTACTCTTCAAAAGCTTTTGTGGCAGCTTTCTTTTTGCCTTCTTCCAATGGTTCTTTGCTACGGCTGATGAATGTGGGTTTTCCAGTTTTCCGACATTTGGTCTCCAAGCCTATAAGCAAAAGTACGTGTAAATAATCTCCTTTTGTCACTATCACTGAAAATGCTAGCATATGTCATATTATTTAATCCTGTCAGCAATGCATGTATCAACATAAAGATACAAATTGAATGATTATACATGATATTGCAGGTTCTACTTTGATTTCTCATCTACTTATGTGGGGGTTGGAATGATCTGCCCTTATATCATCAACGTTTCTTTGCTCATTGGATCCATAATCTCATGGGGTATCATGTGGCCTTGGATTGAGCATAAGAAAGGAGTCTGGTATAGCGCAGATCTACCATCTTCTAGTTTGCATGGCCTCCAAGGATACAAGGTATATACTATCATCTTCATCCTAAGACTTTAGCTGCATTTTTTGTGCATTAGCATGCATATGATCCTCTCGTAATGGGGAGGGGGTGTATACCTTTGTTATTAGCTTAAACTTTTGGTATGATAGTTTTGCATGTATATCGCTTCATTACTAACGTTTTGGTATCAAAGTCTGCATAGATCCAAGTCGTGCAAGTTCCAATACCAAACTTTAGGAAGCAAGTGTTAATCATCATGCCAAAAGTGTTTTAGCTGATGGCAGAGGTGCACCACAATTATTTTAACTCATTAGACATGGGTCCACTAATCTCCTCCCATTATGTGGGCTACCTAGCCGAGTCTGATCCACACCCACTCCCTAGACTCAAGACGTATCAGTTAGAGCATACCATCAGTTTGAATCACATTATATGCCATGCATATGAAAACCTTGGACATCTCACATGACAGATTTTAAAGTAGTTGTTTTATTCAACCTTTCTAAAATGTCAACTGTGAGAATCTTAGGCATCACAAAAATGTTTGATATGTATTGTAGGCCAAATGATTCCGAAAAGATGGATTCCATAATTTCTAATTAGAATCGCAACTTGACAGGTGTTTGTTGCAATTGCCATGATACTTGGAGATGGAATTTACCATTGTGTCTACATGCTAACCCAGACAGGGTGCAGCCTTGTAGCACAGTTGACCAAGCAAAAAGTGTCATATTCCCCACAGGGAGGAAATGGTGATGTTGATAATGAAGCCTACGATGACAAGATTCGAAGAGACTACTTCTTGAAAGACCAGATCCCCTTGTGGGTTGCGGGCACTGGTTATGCAGCGCTTGCAATTGTATCCATCCTATCTGTGTCTCACATCTTCCCCCAACTCAAATGGTACCATATACTAGTGGCCTATCTCATTGCTCCGGTTTTGGCCTTTTGCAATGCCTATGGCTGTGGTCTCACCGACTGGTCTCTGGCCTCTAACTACGGCAAGATTGCCATCCTTATCTTCAGTGGTTGGGTTGGCCTTGACAATGGTGGTGTAATTGCGGGACTTGCTTCTTGTGGTGTTATGATGAGCATCGTTTCCACAGCCTCTGATCTCATGCAGGACTTCAAAACTGGCTATCTCACGCTCTCTTCTCCTCGCTCTATGTTCTTCAGTCAAGTGATAGGCACGGCCATGGGTTGCCTCACTACGCCTTTGGTTTTTTGGTTTTTCTACAAAGCTTACACCATTGGTGACCCGGATGGGTCCTACCCTGCACCCTTTGGCCAAGTCTACCGTGGCATTTCCCTTCTTGGAGTAGAGGGCTTCTCTTCCCTTCCTAAGAACTGCCTTGAACTCGCTATAATCTTCTTCTTCCTTGCCATTCTCATCAACATAATACATGACCTGCTGGCTCGTTACGAGACCAAGTACAGGATACATAGGTTTATTCCAAATGCCATGAGCATGGCCATCCCATTTTACCTTGGTGGCTACTTTGCCATTGACATGTGCCTTGGTAGCTTGATCCTCTACTTGTGGGAGAGGAAAAACAAGCAGAAGGCCAAAGATTTTGGTCCTGCCTTGGCTTCTGGACTCATCTGCGGGGAATCTTTGTGGGGTATTCCTGCTGCTATCCTGGCACTTGCTGGACTTAAGGCTCCCATTTGCATGAAGTTTCTCTCTGCCTCTGTCAATGACAAGGTTCAGGCCTTCTTAGATGGTGCTCGCTAGGTTATTGTTTACAACTTCAACCTCTCCCATGGGCTGCTTAATGATTATTTCCATTTTTATACATATTGATGTATGGTATACTGTACTTTATAACTTGGTTTTATATTGACTTGATACTAGGACTTTATTTCGGCGTGTTCTTTTGCTTGTTAGATTAAGCATTTTGGAATCAACGTTGTTTTGTTCTTTTAAAATAATTTTTAGTTAATTTAAATATCATTGACTGATAATATCAGCTCAATTCTGTTAGATTAATTCTGAATAAACATTGTAAAAATCAAATCAAAGGGCAAATTGTACTTGCAGGTGCATTGTTTTGTACGTCAATCTTCAAAAAAATTTTAGATGTATGTTTGGATAAAGTTTAAGTTGATTTAAAGTTTTATAACCAACGAATCAATTTTCAGTTTGGGGGAGAGTTTTTATACTGCATTGTATTTAAAAGTTTACATGTCACGCTCCTTCAATCTTCAATTTAAGACTCAATTAGAAAATTATTTATGATCCTAAATGCAAAATCCATTTCACATATGAATTATTTTTTCCAAACTGCCCCTATTAATGCTTAATAATAATTAAATACAATAATAACTTAATAATACACCATGTATTATAAAAAGCCAGTAATGCTTGCTAGTACGAAGAAATTTATTGTTGTCACAGAAATTTTCCTGTCTGTATTTTTTAAATAAATAAATAATGTATTTTTAAATTTCATAAAAGTTATTTTCAAACAGACTTCTAAACAAGCTCTTAGATGACTTTCCCAAAAAAATAATTACATTTGATTTAATGGCATTATGGTATCAACACATAATTATATTGCCGATATTACGCCTCACTCAAATATTTAAATATTTATAAAGTAACATGTGATCCATATTGTTTTTAATAAAAATATTTCAACTATCTTTTTTTATGTGGTCTTTAAATATCTATTAATGGGTTATGGATAGAGGAATAATTAAGAATTTTTATAAAATATGAAATAAAAAAACAATTAAAATATTTTCATTGGACAGGATATAAATGATGTGAGAGAATAAGTAAGTATTTTTGCAAAGTTGTGATAATCAATGTTTGAATGTCACTTTCTTTTCAAAAAATAAGGGTAAACATGTCAAGTTCATCGTAATTAAATAACTTGCCTACTTTATTGAATCTAATCAAATTAGTCGGAAATGCCTTACATTTTAAAGGAGCATTTCACATGAATAGTGCAACTTTTATCATAATTTACATTGAGCTCATGTGATTGCAATGAGGAATTTTAATATAATTGATGACTATAGTATTTATTTGTTTCTTTAGATTTACATTAAGTTTCAATTCGGTCACTTAAATTTTAAAAAAGCATTTTTAGTTATTTATTCTTAACAACATTAGTTTCGTTAAACGAAATGCTACAATTATTCTGCAATTAACGGTTGATAAAATATGCTTAAAATTTAATTTTCAATATAATTATTTTTATATTGTAAATCACAATTATGTTTAATTGACATTTAATTATAAAACTGTCATTTAAATTTGTTGAGGCAACTTTTTTGTTAAATAAAATTAACATGGTTAGCAATGAAGGGGCTAAAGTATATAATTGATCATTTAAGTTCATATTAAATTTCAATTTGGTCCCTTCAATTTAAAAAATACACTTTTATCCCTTTTATATTAACAATGTTAGTTTTATTTAATGAAAAATGTTGGTTCATCAAATGTAAACGGTGATTCTGCAATTAATAATGATTAAATATGTATAAATTTTAAGTTTTATTTAACCATATTTTGTGATCATTTAACTGCAGATTCATTGTTTAAATTTGACTAGTTTTCATTTTATATTAAGTGAGATTAATGGTGTTAAGACAAAAGAACTAAAATGTACTTTTTAAATTTAAAGAACCAAATTAAAACATTGAATAGGTAGACAAAAGAACTAATTAAGTAAATATCGCATATATTTATCAATTACTGATGCGATCCAGTATGACGTATTAAATTCAAATAAGTCTTTTCAAATATCAAGTAGACCAATTGTAAGAGCAAGAACCAAGAGAATTAAAGAAGCATTGAATATACTTGTGCAAGAGGTTTTAATAAAGCAAATAACATTTGGAGCAACAAATGAGAATAAAGACCTCAAGGACTTCATTAATTTGATTTGGGTTGAAAATTGACTTGCATATCATATTTTGGGCTTGGAGGCTTCAAATTAAAGGATTTGGACCAAGTGCTATACATGAGAGGATTCATTTAAGCATAAATAATCGCATTTTTTTGCCTAAAATACTAATTATCATTTGTTTATTTTATTTATACGAAAATTTGAATTTCAAATTAGTTAGAAGATATTCTTATCCCTAGAATTTAGTATAGATATTAGTTTTAAATTTACATTTTATTTTTTAGATTCTATATTGCATTTTATATTATTAGGATAGAATTTCATAATGCAACATTTATAAATACATTGCAATCTTCATTCTTGAAATAGATCATATTTGAGTTTTGAGATAAATATTGTATTTTGCGAATTTTTACTTGAGAGAGGATTCTCGTTAGAGTTCTTTATGGAAATAACAAATTATCAAGGCTTAATTACCGTTGTGGTGTCTTCCAACAGTTGGGGTCATTGGGCTTGTTTAGAATAACGTTTTCAAAAGCAAATTACGCACGTTTAACAGTGTTTTTCACAAAACGATGTAATTTCCTCCACATATTTACCTCGACTTACGTAAAAGTACTTCTCTACCGCGTTCCCAAACGGACCCATTTTTCTTTCCTGTTCAGTGGTTTATTCAAGAGGTTCAAGTGGACCGTTAACCTTTATTTAACATTCTTGGGTTGTATATTTTAATTGTTTTGTGGGATCTTGAGATCTTTCCCCTTTGAGTTCGCACCAATTACTGAGTAGACCATGTACAATAACATTTTCTTCAACCAAGCAATGTTTTGTTCAATATATAGGCTGTTTTTCTTAATTACTTAGCAAACCATAGCTTATTTACCTCAACAAAAAATCATTCCAATTAACATATGGTAGTAAAGTTTTTATAATTCATTCAAATAAGGCTCGTATCTTATTCGAATGAAAAACTTATTTTCAACTCATCCAAATGGGATGTAAAGATAATGAACACAGGATTTAAGAATTCATTCAAATAAACTATCTATCTCATTCAAATGTAAAACTTATTTTCAACTCATCTGAATGGGGTGTGAAGATAATGAACACATGATTTAACAATTTATTCAAATAAGATATCTATCTCATTCGAATACAAAACTTACTTCAACTCATCTGAATGAGGTGTGAAGATAATAAATACATGATTTAACAATTCATTCGAATAAGCCATCAATCTCATTCTAATGAAAATTTTATTTTCAAGACATTCGAATAGAGTTGTAAAAATATTGCACTCAAATTTTAGAATTCATTTGGATAAGTTATGTAACTCATTCGAATGAATAGTTAAAAACTTTAAGATATAGGGATTTCATTCGATTGAAAACGATATATGCATTGGAGATATTATTTTCGTATTTCCAGCTTTTTCAATAGCTATCACAACATTCCGAAGATACAAAACAAGAACATGAGTGATGGATAAACAGAAGTCTAAAGAAAATTAGGGATTGAATAACGATGTAAACACATATAAGCAAGAGAAATTGAAGCTAAAGAGAGGGGTCGAGCATATGGAGAAGTGTGAGAGAGGAACAAGAGTCACATACAGTGATGTAAAAAACCTATTCATGGCAAACCTATAACGATTAACTGTTGCCTCCTCCACGACACTTGATGCCAGATCTAGTGTAGAGAGACGCCAACTTTGACGGAATTAGGAGCAAAAAGGGATGGAAGAAATTGTGAATATAAAAGAATAAGGGGCATGATAAGATTGAGAGAGTTAGAGCACGTCCATACGATTGTTAGAGGAGGTACCAGCGAGTGGGAGTGATTGGAGGAAAGTTCGAGGTGACAACCCTTATGCCCTGTTTGGTATGCGGAATTAATTTTGATAGAATTGGAAATGGAACTGGAAGTGGAATTGGAAGTGGAAGTGAGATTAAAAGTATGTTTGGTATGTTGGAAGAAGTGGAGTATTATTTTAATTTAATGTTTATATTTATAATGTGAAAAGACTAATATACCCTCTTAAAAAAATTTCTCTTCTTCCCAAAAAAATGCCCCCTCCCCAGAAAAAAATCAGCAGCAATTCCTTCCATGTTCGTCACCGCCGCTGTCATCCAAAGAATGCAACATCTGAAGCTGCATCCACCATTGCCGTCATCCACCATCGCCGCCGTCAACCACCAGCACTGTTGAGAAGCAACGAAGGAGAGAAGGACGAGTCGGAGACATCGACGCTCTCTCAGATCTGAAGCCTTTGACGGAGCTGGAGGCATCGACGCTCTCAGATCTGAAGACTTTGACTTAGCCGGAGATATCGACGGAGAAGAACAAGGAGAGAGTCGACGGAGTCATCGAAGAACAAGAAGAACGAGGAGAGCATCGAAAAAGAGAAGCACGGAGCAGGAGACATGGCCGGAGAAGAACAAGGAAAGCATCGACGGAGAACAAGGAGGAGAGCGTCGACGGAGTCATCGAAGAACAAGAAGAGGTCGCTGGAGTCGCCATATCAGGAAGGAGGTCGCTGGAGTAGCCATATTAGAAGGAGGTCGCTGGAGAAGATTGAAGGGGTATAATAGTCATAAAATTTCAGTTCCATGGAATCCATATAAGTTCCTAGGGGGGACCATGGAACCCATTTTTCACTTTCATGGAAGGGGTGGAAGTGGGTTCCCACAAACCAAACAGCACAATTCTTCACTTCCTACCTCTAATTCCAATTCCATGCCTTCATTTCCAATGTACCAAACGCAACATTACTCTTTCTTCCAGTTCCGTATTGCATGTCGTCCTCTCTCACTTTTTAAAAAATAGTTAATGGGTAATAGATAATATTGTGTCTTCACAAACATTTTGAAATCTTTTTTTAGTTCAGTGTCTTAATTTGAAATTATAAAAATTTAAAATCTTAATTTATCCTTTTATAATTTTAATGGTTTTCTGTGGGATTCTAAATAGGGGAGAAAAACGAGAACTAATAAGAAACGAAAAAGAGAAAAAGGTTGATGGACAGAGAGATGGTGTAACGAATTTTGCAAGTTGGAGTGCAATAAAATTGAAAGATACCATTGTAACGGCGACGTTAATTTGCAAGTATGATCTCGCAATCGCAGCCTTTCAAAGGTACCATTAACAGCCGTACGTAGTTCCTGGCGCAGGAAGAAACATTCGATTTTGACAAGAAGGCATCCTCATGCGCTGAGTTGGAGCCCGAGCAGGCATCCTCATGCGCTGAGTTGGAGCGCTCTTTGGTGGGCTCTTTTATCATTTTCTTTTATTTTTCAAATTCAACTTCAATCTTCCATCTCCAAAGCTCCCACATAATTCCTCCCAATCGGAGCCTCCATCTCTGGCCTTTCGCTGCCGCTCTCTTCCCCCGCCGGCATCTTGCTCTCTCCTCCTCCCATGCACTATTTCTAGGGTTTCGCGGAGCCGCTCCATTCTCACAGTCATGTCTCGTCAGACTCCCACCTCCGCCTTTATTAAATCCAAGACCCTCGACAATAAATATGTATGCGCGCCCAATTTGCCTCAAACATCCGTGCTTATTTGATTTTTTGCTTTTCATTCTCCATATCTGCATTTGGATTCCATCGATCTCAACTGATTTAGTCTCTTTTTAGTTCTTGATTAAATGTGGCCTTAAAAAGCACTGTAAACAACTTCAGTGGTGCATCCTCCTGTTGCTCAATAAACTTCGAGGCCTGAATAATACTGTTTAATGAGTAATTTAAGCTGCATTCTGATTTTCACCCTGCTTCAGTCTAGTGGCTGCCTCCCGTAGTCTATGCTTTTGTTTCTGCACTCTAGTTCTAGTGTCATTCTAGTGAAAATATCACCCCCACCATCTCTACACATTACATGTATTTACACTTATCTCCTTCCCTCTTTCTCTTTTGTGGGGAGTTGGTAACCAAAACCAAGGGTGCATTTTATGAATTGATCATGCAAGAACTTTTGAAGGGACGATGCTTCTTTGTCTGAGTCCAGAATGCAGAATCGTCTGTGATTCACGTGCTGTTTGGTACTACTGGCTTGTAACTCTGACGACTATTATACAACCATGAAAATCTAGCAGTGGGATCATTGCAGTGTTAGCATATGGTAGTATTGTGGAAAGCTGGTAGGCAATTGGCCAGTCGGTGATATCTAGAAATGGAGCTGATGGCAGGAGAGGGGTAAAAGGGGGTGCTTTGAAGGTTTTATGGACTTGGTTAGAATATTGATGTTGTGATTAAGGTTCTAGTGGAATAGGTATCATTGGCGGTGATTATTCTTGTGGCACTAGGTTATGCTATTTGGTTGGCAATCCAGATAGTTGTCAGTACTCAAGGGTGAAAGAGGATATTGCCTGTTTTGACAGTGGCAGTTCGATGCTTTTTTCAAAGGACAAGCTATGAAATATTTTCAGTTGTTGTGACCAGTGCTGACCTTTTTTGCGTTAGCAACTATTGTTTTAGGTTTTAGTCTCTGTCATGCATGCAAGTAGCATGGATCTGTACAAGGATCATATGCTTTATTGTATTTTCTTCCTGAAAAAAGTGATGGACTTACTCATCGTTTGTTTTAATTAATTATATTGTTGAATGCAAAGTTAATTGACAATACATATTATTCCGAAACCAATACCTTCCAAGGAAGTTTGGGGCATTGGTTCTTCAATCTGAAAATGTTGATAGTTGACATTGCTTACTGTCTTCAATTTCCTATTTTCAAAAGAAGAAGGTTTGTGATGAGAATCCAGAGGACAAATATGTTAATTTTATTAGATATCATGTTTGGTATTCAACTATCAAGAGGCATGCGTGGAAGAGGACAATTAAGTCATTTTATTTTTATTGTCTATATAATTTTATTACTTAAAAAAGGGTTATTTTGTAGTTAGTTAATTATTAGGAAAATTTGATGTATTTTTTAGATATTTTGAATCATCTTAAGAATCTTTAGGATATTAGTAGTTTATCTTTTAGGATATTATTTTAGATGAGACATTTTTTGATAGCAACACACGTCCAATTATTGTGTACGCAAGAAGGAAATGTGTGGCTTAGGTGGCTAATTGTTGGTCAGTTATTACTTTGTAATTTGAGATTGTTATTTGTTTAGGATAGTGGGTGACAGTTATTTTAGGAGCATTGTGTTATTGGCTCAGTTGTAAGTGTCAGTTATGTTTTTATTTTAAAAAGGAGTTTTGTTGTATGAAGAGTCAGTTATGAATTATGAATGAAAGTATTTCCTTTGGTTCTAGAATTTCAGATTCTGGTTCTAGAAAACTTCCTCTACTCCTTCCCTAATAATTCTGTCGCTATAATTCTAAGTCTTATTTCCAGATCTATCATTTTTCTTTTTTTATCCTACTCATGGGTTATAAATACCCTTCTTATGTATGCTATTGATTGGGTGGGGGATTAAGTTGAATAAAGAAGATTATTTAGTTTCTTTTTATGAGCGAGCATTGCTTGTTTTTTTGATGCTCTGGATTGAGTGTCTTGTGGCTGTTTGGGATATAGTTGTTTTGAATTGAATACCTTGTGGCATTTTCGGGTTATAGATGTTTTGGATTGGATACCTTGCAACTTATTTGAGCTTTAGGTGTTCTGGATTGAATATCTTGTGGCATTCTTGTGAGATATTGTAGAGATTCCTAATCCCCTGTGCGCTTTCTTTCAGTTTGTTTCAATATATCATGTATATGTGTAAATATCTATGACTTGTATAGATCAATTGGCCGGTTCTTTCTACTGTGCCTCTTTTGTCAAATTAGTTTTCCGCAATCAAGTCTTGCTTATTGTAGTTCTTAATTTTCTGAATGGATCTTTGATTCGCATGTGCAAAATTGATGTAGATGCTTGGAGATGAGATTGGGAAAGGAGCATATGGTAGAGTTTACAAAGGTTTGGACCTAGAAAATGGAGACTTCGTTGCAATAAAGCAAGTTTCTTTGGAGAATATTGCTCAGGAGGATCTCAACATCATCATGGTACAGAAAGCGACTTCTGAACATTTCAAATGTTTCTTTCCATTTCTCCCGTTGTGTGTGTGTATGTATTGGAGCTAAAAGTTAAGAAATAAAAGCTGATCGAATTGTCCGATGGTTATAAAAAAAAGAAAATAAGAATAAAAAAGAATTGTCCAGTGGCATCTTTGTGAGAAGGGGGTTGATCCTATTCCTAGATGAAAATGATAGGGACACTGGGAGTGAGGGAGAGATAGGAGCAGGGAGTTGAGACTTTTTACTATTACTATTACTATTTTTTTTGGCTGTCTACCCTTGTGCATTTTTTGATGCACAGTTCTGGTTAAAACTGAATTATTCGGGTGTCTATGTATGTGTCAAAGTTTTAACAAAAATAATCACATGAATGTTTAAGCCATGAATAATCACATTTTTAAATATGAATTTTACTTATTCTGTAATGCTCAACATCTTCCGGTAATAAAATGAAACTATTGTAGCCTGTACGAATATGTTCGACAAGCTGGCAAGTTCATGCATGTCAATCATTAAGACTGAATATTTCGCTTCTTTCATTTAAATTTTGGTGGCTTCAGTATTGGGAAATTGACTATTGGAGTTGTTGCTGACTTGTCTGCTCATCATTCTTGGCTTTTTTGAAAAATAATTTACATTTCATGTTTAATCATTAAAGTTAGAGTGTTGCTTTGCCTCTGCTACTTTCCTACTATTACTCGTTCATCATCACACGTAAGTAATGTTGGAGGCTGTTCAATTCTTAACAGATAATTAAGTATTTAAAAGGATATTTCATCCACAAAGCAGGCTGGGAAGCACTTGTTGGTCTTCAGTGTTGGGTTTCAGCTCTTGAATAATTGATGCTAATTTACTATGCCCATCTTTCTTTTATTTTTTATAATTATTGTTTTAATTGTTAATGTTAGAAAAATCTCGGCTCCATCCTTTCCTACAATTACTCCTTTATCATCAGAAATAATGCTTGAGGTTTTTGAATTCTTTATGTTAAGTTTTAACTGAGGTGTTTCAAATATAAATCTGGCTGGAGAGAAGTTATATGAGTTCAATGCTTAGAGATCAACATAATATGTTTTAATTCTGAATGTCATATTGTTGTTTTTACGTCATATTTTGATTTGATTTTCACTGATTGGCTGTTGTTTTGCCTTTGGTTACTCTATCATTGGGGTGGATGCATTAATGATTCAGCAAGAGATCGATTTATTAAAGGTATTTCTTCTTTTTCTGATTCTTATATTTGCTCTACGTTATTATTATCATCATTAATTTTAAGTAGGCTCTTCATTATTTATTAGATATTTTATTTGCTTGCTTGCTTGCTTGCTTGCTTGCGTATTTTGCTTATAAATAACAACACTTTTGTGTCATGTGTGGTTTATGGGATTCTTTGGGTTGTCTGTGTTGGTGGAATATTAGTATTAATATTCCTCAATTATTATTCCTGTTTTTATGCTAGATATTCTGACCATATAATCCTCGATGTCTTGAGATATCTATCAGCTTTAGTCGTCATACATATTCGTGCTGATTTATGGGGGTTCAATGGCAGGGATGTTGCCCATCTTCCCCTATATATGTGCTTGTTCTTTTCTGGTAATAGACACAATTCATTCTCAAGCTTGTTCAGCCTGTCTGGAGGGGGATTGGTGTGTCTTCAGGGAACTATCTTTGCCTCTAAATATGTGATGGGATTAGAATTGTGGCATATAATGATGGCTAATAATGCATTGTGCTGGCTACCAAATTTTAAATTGTTTCAATGAGATAATTAAACTGATGTCGACCTTTCCATACTTGGTGATGCATTCTTGGTGGATAGCATCTATGAAATGCTTATCATGTAATGTCATTTTGGGAATTATTATTGTTTTGCAGAATTTGAATCATAAAAACATTGTAAAATATCTTGGATCGTTGAAGACAAAGACCCACCTTCACATTATTCTGGAGTAAGTTAGCTCAACTCTATTTTCAAAGCTATAATTGTTGCATCATTTGATGTTACCTAAACCTATTAATGGATTTGATGCGCTTACAACCGCATAGGTATGTGGAAAATGGTTCCCTTGCTAATATTATCAAACCAAATAAATTTGGACCCTTTCCAGAATCACTGGTTGCTGTTTATATTGCTCAGGTTTGTGCAAATTTTAGCGTTTTCTGCTACTTGTCTAGGGTTAAACAATTTAAAGAGTATATGATGAATTAATTGTATGACGAGACAGGTATTGGAAGGCTTAGTTTACCTACATGAACAGGGTGTCATCCATCGGGATATCAAGGGTGCAAACATATTGACAACCAAAGAGGCAAGGCCCCTCCCCCTCCTTGACTTACCCTTCCTGCTTTTGTTTTAATATTTAAAGGCTGTCCATCAACCTCTTCTACCATTTTACATAAAACACCTGGAAATCAGTAGCGGTGGAACATATCGATCTTCAAACCAAAATGACTGAAAGATTTCAAAGTACTTGAACGTTCAGAACAAATTCTGGATAAATGGGCAAAAGATGGCTTCAGAATATTTGTTAGCTGCCTGCATTTAGTATACAAGTATTCATGTTGTCAGTCAGTACTGAGCATATTAGGGCTGTTAGCTATTGGCATATAATTTCAGTACTTGATGCAACTTTGTAATTTGTCACTGTTAATTTCCTTGTGCTTCACCCTTGTTCTTGACACATTTACATGGTCTACCCTTTGACTTATCAATTAATATATCAATGCTTAAACAAAGAGTCACTGTAAGGTTACCATGTCCATAGTGATGCCATTTCCTCCAGCTGCATATGCATCTAACTTCTGCTTGCAGGGTCTTGTCAAACTTGCTGATTTTGGTGTTGCAACAAAGTTGACTGAGGCTGACGTTAATACTCATTCAGTTGTTGGAACTCCATATTGGATGGCTCCAGAGGTATTAATTGCAGGATTTTCTGTTCCTGAGTTGCTTGTTTATATGCCTTGTTCTTTTGATAATTTTCAAATTATCTGTAGTAGTACTGTGCCAGAATATTAATGGTTTATCCTACACATTTATGCATCTGTTTCTTATATGCGTAATTGGTTATTTTGTTCTTATATATAGACATATATAAAATTTGCCAATGTTGTTATTTATTCCATTTGATATTATTCAAAGCTTGGTTTTGGTTTTAGGAGGAACATTAGACTGAGAATTCTTCCTTTCTTGCTCCTTTTTCTCATTTTTATTGATTATTTGCTTTGTGTAATGCATCTGTTTCCGATTTTTTAACCAGTCAAAGTAATGAATTTGCTGGAAATCTTCACTTCTCTAAAAGCCTAAATGAAATTCATTGTTTTGGTTGCCGGGACAAATGAAAATAAAGAAATGGCAAAAATGTGGTTGGGCCGGTCACTTCTCTAAAAGCCTAAATGAAATCTGTTTGTGAAGCATATAGCTTGAATATGATAGCTCAATAGATGGATCTTGTTTTCTTTTTCAGGTTATAGAAATGTCTGGGGTTTGTGCTGCTTCCGACATTTGGAGTGTTGGTTGTACTGTTATTGAACTTCTTACATGTGTGCCTCCATATTATGATCTACAGCCTATGCCAGCTCTCTTTCGTATTGTTCAGGTGTGCCTCCACTGACCTTTCTTTCTTGTATTGATTTGGTCAATAAAATCTTTGTCGCTTGATCATCTAATTTGTGAACTTGATCATTTGCAGTTTTCTCGTGTTCTCGAAATAGTCAATTTCTTAATGGAAAAATAATTGATTGATGAGATGAGATGGAAGGACTCAATGGAGGACAAGTAGTCCTCCCAAGGAATGCTAAAATAATTAAAAAAACTGCATAAACATTAGTTCAAAAGATGCTCAATAAAGAATTCATGGTTCAAAATATATTCTATGAAGAAATCGAACTTGCTCTTACCCTTCCACTGTTCCCTCAGGATGAGCATCCTCCAATTCCTGATAGCCTGTCTCCTGATATCACTGATTTTCTACGTCAATGCTTTAAGAAGGTAATTGTTTTTTTATCTTATTGGTTCATTGGTGTTTCTTTATGTGTGTGTTGTGTGATCAGGGGACTGGTGTAGGTTCCATATTACTTCTTTTTTTTTTTCTGTCTTTGTTTCCATATCCCATTGCCAACACTAAACCCTTGTAGTATTTAATTGTTCTTGTTTGTTTTAGGAATTTCTTGAATATACCATGTTTAGTGTAAACGGAAAAAAGTGAGAAATTCTTGTAAGTGTCAAAATTTGTGAGGATAGAACTAACTATACAATGTCTTGGAGGAAGATATATAGCGTAGGAAATCATGACGTAACATATCACTAATGACTCAAAACTCTCCATTTTGACTAAAAATTAGATGGTGAACTTATTGGGAATTGTATTTATTTGAAATTAGATTTTTTATTTTCTTTTTCATATAATATATTAATATGAATGTCAATATCAATATTACTATGCATATATATAACAGTGTAGTCGGAATCGTGCGATTTGCGATTCGAATTGCACGATTCGATGCAAAAAATCAGGGGAAAGATACGACTCGTATGATGAATCTTTCCATGCCTGAATCGCTTGCTGTGACGCACGATACAGCCTTGCATCGTAGGAATCGCGCAACACCGACGATTCCTGCAATTCAAGGAGAAGCGGTTCGCACACAGATTTGGCTTGGATCTGTGGCCACCCAACCTAATAGCAAATTTTCCTCTTTTTTTCCGTCCGATCCTCATAATCAGGGAGATAGATTGCTGCAAGATTATCCGAATCAGGTAAAAGATATTCTAGGTATTCTTACCTTTAAATCATACCCATAATCCAATACCCATTCAAGGTTGAAATCAGAGGTTGAAACTCCAAGCAGCAGCCTAAGAAGCATAACGCAATATCTGTCGGCGATCGAAACTCGAAACTGCAAGCTTCACCTTTTGGCAAGTCGCAGCTGCAAGCTTCTTCTTTTTGGTGTGCAAATAAGTGCGATTGTGTAGGCCGTCGACGTGAGGGGACTGTGATTTTTTTTTTTCGCAAGAGAGAGCATCCTCGGGTAAGGCTCTAACAGGGGTAAGGCTCTAACAGGATAGCTTATACCTTGATAAAAAAACAGAGGCGGCGAAGGTTTTTATCCATGATTTCTTTTTTTCCCCAACGGTTTTTATCATGATTTCCCTCCTTAGTCATGGCAAGTCATGCATATCCTTTGGGCAATAAGTTGCTTCAGGGGCATAAATATGATTGATTGGCTTGTGCAATTTCTTTTTGGTTTGTGCGTGTTATTTTTTTTCTTCAACTTATCTGGTTCACATGTTATTTTTTATGTAGGTTTATTTCTTTCCACCCACTTACAATATTGTTGGTTGATATTGGTTCATTTTTTCTGTGATATTTTATGATATAAATTCTATATCTTTTATGTTAAAAATCACATTTATGTCATCCTTAAAAAAATGTTAATGAATCTTACGATTTACGATTCAAAAAATAGGTTTTCCGATTCACGATTCGTATCCCGATTCGATAACCTTGATATATAATTAAAAATATTTAATCTAGTTATGGTTGGTTTGACCATAACTTGACTACAGTTCAATTAGTGAATTTTGAAACTATACCTACTGGTTCAATGATAAATTCAATATTCATAACATTGATATATAGAATTTATAGGATGCCACACTATTTATTTGTCATGGATAGTGCAACTGATTTCTTAGATCCATTCCAGGCACAGAGGGCCTACATCTAGTTGGTAACTAAATCTTGAATCCATATAAAGCTCTGTTGCTTATTTCAGGATGCTAGACAAAGACCTGATGCTAAGACACTGTTATCTCACCCATGGATACAAAATTGTAGGCGTGCATTGCAGTCGTCTCTTCGACACAGTGGAACGTTGAGGTAGATAGTTTGAGACCTTATCCCGCTTTTACTATGGGATTTCTTTTGGTGCAAGCTGCTTCTTTTCTCCAAGGGTTTGATCCATAAAATCTCTTTGGTTGCTAATTTTATCTGTATTTTAAAAGTTAGTTACAGCTGAAATTTTGGTTGTATTGGAATTTAAAGTTTTTTTGGTGCAATGCCTACGCATGGACTTTTTTATGTAGACTTTCATGGTCTCAGGTGTCTGACTTTCAGCTCAATGATTCAGTTTTAACAGATTTATTATTTCATCTCTGGATATGCTTTTTCTATTTTCCTGTTTTAATTTTATTTTTCATAGCTGAAAATGGTACTTCTCTTGGCTAGTTGGAGAGTTGGAGTACACTGTAGGTTGGGATCTTTGTCAATTTTATTTTATTTTTTTGGGAAATTTTTGAAAGTTAAAGATCTTCCTTTTGCAATGGGGCAAATTTGGAACGATCATAACTACAATTTAGAGGGAGACCAAGAAGGCTGCTAATTAATTTTTGAAATTTTCCTGATCCTGATATTTATAGAAGAATGGGGATAAGATGGGTCTTGTATTTGTTTCATCTCTGTTGAAATATTTTGCAATGACTCTGAAATGTGTCAACTACTGACTACATTTTATGTAATGCTCCTGTAGAGAATTTTCTCTAGAACTGGGATTTTTCTAAGTTTATGTATTAGTGTGAGTGTGTATGCACTTGTACATCTTTGAGCAATGACCAAATGTTTTTCACTTCCATTTCATATAATTGTTGTAGTTTTGTGAGTTGTACAAAAAAGTTAGTAAGTTACCTCGTGCAGAAATATAGAGGAAGATGATTCCACAGATGTAGCAGCTTCTGGTGATAATCAGAAGAGTGCTGGTGAAGTCTCATCTGTGGAGAAAGTGGTTAGTGTCTTTACCTCAGTGATTGAAGCAGCTTGGCTATATTTGCTTATGTTACTGGTTTCAATTTTGTTGTTTTAGAACCCATTGAAAGAGTTGTCAATTGAGGTTGCTGGTGGCAGCAAACATCATGAAGACGCAGGTTCAGATTCTGATTTTCTGAATGAGAAAACAGAGAGGCAGGATGATGTGTTTTCAGATCAAGTTCTTACTTTAGCTATTCATGAGAAGTTGTCTCTACAAGCTGGATCTAGTAAGCCCTGTTCTAATGGAGAAGTTGCTATCGCTGAGATGAGTGCAGATAATCACATGCCCAACACTAAAGACCATAATGAAGTCATGATGCAAGGAGAAGTTGGATCTCCAGAATCAAGAGGGACAGATAGGAAGCCTGGGGGAAAAGGCAGTTCTGTCACCAGTGGCAGTATATCATTCTGTTTTGGACCAAGAGGTCAGGACAATGGTTCACTAAAGGTAAAGTGGGTTAGCTTAAATAGCTAGTTGATTTAAAATCTTTCCGGGATTCAACTCTAAAGCTTAATCATCTCTGGTTCTTTAGAATTGATGATCTTTTCTAATTCTGTAGTATTATATTGCTGTGTTTTGCTATTATTTCTTCCCATTTGTCCCTTTAAAGATGTATATGCTATGTACCCATCTTGTTAGAGAACAACTTTGTAATTTTTATGTATAATAATGTTGTGAATAGGCTTATACCGTAGATGGTTTTTACCGACATTGTCAGTGTATAATTGCGCCTATTCTTATGTTCCTAGTCTACTTATGGTCAAAGACATGTCTGTAGGTCTGAATTATTATAGCCACAACTTTGTAGGTCTATTGCGGCCCTAGATTGTCGCTCAAGTCCATTGAAGAGCTTACAAGATTCAATATGGCTTAGTTATTTGCAATAATTCTGCATTAAAATGTATTTTATGAATGATAAAATCTCAGACTTATCTGATTTCTGTTTGAAGGCTATGAAGATGCTTCCTTCTTTGGAAGGGAATGAGCTGAGCAGGTTTAGCGATCCTCCAGGAGATGCCTCATTAGATGATTTATTTCATCCATTAGATAGACAGCATAGAGACTTTGCAGCTGAGGCTTCCACATCTGCATCCACATCACACATGTCAAATGATAATGCATCTGTGAACAATGGTGGAAAAAGTGACCTGGCTAAAGAGTTGAGGGAAACTATTGCTCGGAAGCAGTGGGAGAAGGAGATTGAAAATGGGAGGGAAAATAGTGGTGGGAATCTTTTACATTTAATGATGGGAGTCATAAAAGATGATGTAATTGATATAGATGGTCTGGTATGCTATTCAGTCCAGACTATGAAGTTCTTTCTATATAATTCCATTTTTCTTAATTCATTCGTTTGACTCTTTCACTTACTATATGCTTTCCATCAGGTATTTGATGAAAAATTGCCTGGAGAAAACCTTTTCCCTTTGCAGGTACTGAGCAAAGTTATTCTGAGGTATCTTTTTGTGATAATATCATGTAGTTATGTCTTTTTACAATGGTATGCCTTTTCGCCATGAAATGCTCTGTTATGCTGGTATGTGGCTGCCAATATATTTTATTCAGTTAATTTTTTGTTTTAAACGTTCTTGATAGTTTTGATAAGTTGTTTTTTCTGCAAGTATTACTAGATAGATTAGTAATTTTATTTTTGGGCTTTTTTCCTCCTAGCAGCATAGGATTTTGAGATGAAATGTTCCTTAACATGATACTAAATCCTTTATGATGGACCAAATAGAAGATTCCCCACTTGTCCATAAATTTTGTTAAACTTCCAGACCATGTGGGGCAGACTTGTGCTTCATTCTTATGTCATGCCCATAGAGGAGGTATACTGGTTGTTGGCAAGCATAAATTGCTAATTAGGATATTTTCGAAACATTTTGCTTCAAAATTAGTGACATGGCATTTGCTCATGATGCTGTTGTCTTTTCCTTTCTTCCTGGAGGTAAATGACTATGACATGGCACTTGTTCATGATTGTAGTGGTTGTTTTGTACTCAACCTCCCTGAGAGTAGTTAAAAAGAGAAAAAAGAAAGGACAGAAAGTTTTTTGATACCTGATACATGAGAAAGTATGAAGAGCACTTGTGTCAAACCTCCTTATTGCATAGTTTTGTCTTTTCTCAACTAATCACCTATTTATCTTTCAACTCATCAACTGCTTCTTTTAGAACCACTCGCTCATATAATCTTTGAAGCACATTGTTGATTTTTCTTAAAATAAACTGACTTTATTGGACAAAATCTTAGCAAATTCATCCAACTAATTGTTTTTAACTTTTTATTTGGTGATAATCTCGGGTCACTATTGAAGGATTTGAACTAAACAATATTGGATCAGCTGTCATGTTTGGCGATGTTAAATCTTTCTTCCTTATCTATCTTACTTTGTGTATGTTTGGCAAAAATTACATATAAAGCAGAAGATAATATGCAATATCACTAGGAGAATGATCATCTCCATTCTGCAAACTTTACCTATGCAATCTCCAATAGTGTTTAACAAAGTGTCTCATGCTTTCAGTCTTCAGTGTTTAAATTTTTTTATGTCAAGATAATTATATATCTATTTCTGTTCATTTGATCCTTCAATCTTTAACAATTTTCCTCTGAAGGGTGCTTCAATATTGGCAAAAATTGAAATGGTTCCCCAATACTTCATAATAGGACTCATAATTTGATGTACTTACTGTAATCATTCTTGTAGGCTGTTGAGTTCAGCAAATTAGTTGCGTCATTGCGACCAGAGGAATCTGAAGATGTGATTGTCACTGCATGTCAGAAACTTATTACTATCTTTCACCAACGTCCAGAGCAGAAGATTGTTTTTGTTACCCAGCATGGTTTACTTCCACTTACAGAGCTGCTAGAAGTTCCTAAAATTCGGGTATGTTTCTCATGTTACCCTATTTAACTTCCATTACTGTTCGTACGACACTTGTGCAGTTGGTGTGAACTTCGCAGGCATCTTACATGCTACAACATTGCAGGTCATATGTTCTGTACTCCAGCTTATAAATCAAATCATTAAGGATAATACTGATTTTCAAGAAAATGCTTGTCTTGTTGGATTGGTAAGTGCCACGCATGTTCTTTCATCCTCTATGTTTCTGTTCTATGCTCTTGTTTATTAGTGTTTGTTGAATTTGATGCTCCCACCAACAAAAAAAAAACCACAATAGTAATGTGTTAAAATCTTGAAGAATCCTATAATTCTTTGTGCTATAACTGTAGTTTGATGGAAGGGAAATTGGCATTTGCCGCCCAGCAATTTGCCTGCTGCTGACCATTGAATTAAGGGAATAATTTAAACTGTAAAGCCTTAGTTTTTTTCACTGATACGCTGATACTGGGGTAATGTATAGCGATCCATTGGAGAGTGCAAGGAGGGGCATCCCTAAACATTCAAAGCCATGATATGCCGGAATATGTCCCGCTTTATTGTGTGAGCATTTCCAAATGGTTGAACCCTGATTTTTGCTGCCATCTTGGGGGGCATTTTGGAAGTCATCTGGCCTGGGGCCTGGGGCAAAATTATCTTGCCTGTTTATCATCCCCAGGGTTGTTTTGGAAGTCTGCATTAGCTTGACTGTTTAGCTAAGGAGGGGCATCCTGAATTTTCATCGCCATAGGCATAGTTTATCATCCGGACTGTTTGGCCCTGACATCATGAGGAAACTCCAAATAGTTGTAACTTTGTAACTGGGATCTATTGAAGTAGCTGCAATACATATAATGAGGATTAAACAGTCAGTTCGTGAGTTTTAACCCTTAAGAGATAAGCAAACTTACCTTTGAACTTAACCAATTTGACTGAAAATTCAAAGCTAAAAATGGATTAGATAATATTCTGTTTTTGTAGTGAAACAACAAACATAAAATGAACTTACCTCTGCTCGCTTCTTTACCTTCATCAGTGCTATCTTCAAATATCCGAATGGCTTATCTAATTTTTATTGCAAAACTCCATGGTAGATTCCCATGGCGATGAGCTTTGCAGTACCTGATCGTCCACGAGAAATTCGCATGGAAGCAGCTTTTTTTTTGCAGCAGCTTTGTCAGTCAAGGTCTGAATTTATTGTTTTGACAATCTTGATCTCTTAATATATTAAAAATGGTGTGCTGTATTGATTATGGACACTTTGGTGCAGCTCTTTGACATTGCAAATGTTTATAGCTTGTCGTGGAATCCCAGTATTAGTTGGATTTCTTGAGGCTGATTACGCCAAGTACAGGTTTGATTGTGTTCTGCTTCTAAGGAAATAATTTTTATACAACTCTTTAGCCTTTTGCATTGCAATAATAAAATCTGATACATTTGAAGAAGGTATTGTGAATGGCGTAGTTGAGATGGCTCTCTATTTTCCATGGGAAATATAAAGAAATTGTCAGATTTGATGATCATGATGTGAAGGTTTTTGGGATTTATATCTTCTGATATTAGGAAAGTTAGGGTTAGTAAACTGATCTGAATATTTAGTTTTAGTGCACTAAAATTTTGTCTGCACCCTTTAGAAAAGCCTCTTCTGGTATTTTTGGTGACAGCTAGGTGTCGGAACGTGAGATATTTCAAACAATGCATCATAAATTAAGACAATTTATTTGAACTGGTTTCCACACACACATCTGTGTGCACGTGCGAGTGCAGATGCTGTGGCCCATTTATACAAAGGCTTTGAGATGAATATCAGGCGGCTTAGTAGTGTGTAGAGGAGAAAGTTTATTTTTGGTCCTGATCTATATGTTACTTTTATAAAATACCAAGGATTCATATTTCTTCACCCAACACAATTTGTCTATTTGTCCTGGCTGTCCTCCCATCAAGTTCTTTGCTATATTGTCAACCTTTCTTTTTTAAAAATATATAGTTCTGTAATGTAAGCCTTATTACGATCATTTTTTTTGTAAATATTCTATAATTGGTGAACAATTGGCTCAGTGATCCAAACCCTTCACCAGTTTGATGTGTGGACAAGTTCCAAAGGCCACGATTCCACTAATATAAAACAGATATATTTAGCTAGTAATAAAATATGTGATTAAATGTATATAATATTGAAATAGGCCATATTCACAAAATATTTATTAGTAAATTTATATGATATTGAATTATAACATGTTTATATAATCTTGAACTACACTTAGGACACGTTACAATTTTAACAAGATGCAATTTAAAAATGATTTAGAGGTGTGTAAAGAGATACACTGAATAGCTTATCTATTTCATAGGTAGATGAGGGAATTTATATACAATGTGAGAGCATCAGACTTGAATACTCTTATGACTAATAAATACTATTAATGACTATAATCTCTTAATAATCATAACCGATCCCCTAAGAATAATATCTGATTATATATTAATTACAATATATTTACACTCCCCCTCAAGTTGGAGCATAGATGTTAATCAAGCCCAACTTGTTACAGAGATAGTCGATTCGAGTCCCATTCAAGGCTTTGGTAAACAGATCACCTAGC
>JANTPZ010138567.1:0-10985 GCA_025593235.1 Vachellia pachyceras
ATTTTCAACCTTACATCTAAATCTAAAATAAAATGTAATAAGACTGATTTGTGCCTTGAACGGTTTTTGTGACATATTAAATTTTTAAATGGTTCTCAACTAAATAATTTTTTATACCTATAATATTTAATTTACATATGAAAAATTGAAATCAAATTTAATGATATGATTTCAAAAGTATTAGTTATTTGTAATTTAAAAATGCATCTACATTTTATTAAACGTAAATGTAACATATATCATTAATCTTGCATACACGTGAAATGTAAATGTTTTCGTGAAAATGTCTAAATTTGTATCATATTTTAAAATCAAACATATATACCTATTACATTATTCGGATTTATAGGTAAAAAAATTATGTGTAACTAAAGTGAAAAAGTTCTATTTATCTTTTGGCAAAAGAAAAAAAGAGTACTGTTTACCATGAGCCGGGTTGCACAATAACTGAAAGATAAGATAAAACACTTTTCATGTATTTATCTTTTAAATCGTAGATTACATTAAAAAATTAGCTTTCATCACCGTTTCAAACAAACCTATCATTTCTTTGTGTTTCCCCTTTTAGATTTTAAATGATAATCTCATTTCTTTCTCAATTAAATAACCTCCAAAGAACAGTTCCTACTTCCACTGACACGTGAACATAGAAAGTGACGAAGGTCTGGTAACACTTATAAGGAGTTTAAAAACCCATTTAACAGTATTTTTTTGTAAAG
Organism: Vachellia pachyceras; assembly: GCA_025593235.1. Taxonomy (NCBI): domain Eukaryota; kingdom Viridiplantae; phylum Streptophyta; class Magnoliopsida; order Fabales; family Fabaceae; genus Vachellia; species Vachellia pachyceras. The sequence goes on from JANTPZ010138567.1 coordinate 720, forward strand.
CGAAATAATTTTATTCACCTCAGCTTATATAAAAACACTTCTCTACTATGTCACAAACCTGAATAAATAAATTACTTCATTCTATACGCAAATAAGTAAATTAATCTTTAATCATAAAAATTAGTCTTTAAAAATCATCTGAGGAACCTACATGGACATTATTTACAGGCATTTTAATCTCTAAAAATATATCCAATGTCTAACATTTGAGGATAAGGATAAATTTTTTTTTTCAATTTATCATTATAATAGATCCATAAGGCACGTTCAGATCTCAATCTAAGAAATTGAGCAGAAAGCGAGCCGATAAACCGAGAATGTGTAAAAGGAACCAGCACGTCATGTCATCCCAGTTACTTGCGGAATTCAGTTCATATTCATACTCTCTCCTAAAACTACCAGGGAAAACAATCAAATCCAATGTACACGTCAAAACAGCTGGGTCATTATCCATTCAGCTCCAGCTCACTTTGAATCTAGAGTGCGAGTAAACATGAAAAGAAGAGACAGACTAAAAGTGCTTATGCAATGTTAAGTGATAGTAAGCAGGCCACTTTAAACACTTGACACAGATAATATCCGATAAATCAAACAGCATCCTTCAACATAGTTGATAAATTAAAGGGGAAAAACAACTCTGGAGGCTGGAGCCATGGTAAGAGGAGCTTTAGGGGGTTCCCCTCCATGTTTCTGAACAAAAGCATTACACACTATATATTGCATATTGCAAATGCAATACGATTCGATCTGTACGATTAAAAGTAAGTACCTTCTGGAGGTTGGACCAGCTTCCGGTTATGTGGAGCCGCCATCTCCTTCTTCAGCTGGGTCAGTATATCCTCCATGGTGTACTCTCGTTGCCAATTTGCCAGAAAACCGAATTTCTTTGGTTCAACCTGATTCAATGGCAGGTTTTAAAATCTTGGTGCACAGGTAATGTGTTATCAAGTTTGAGATATGAATAGCAGTTTCACCAAAAAGCATGAGCCTGCCTAAAATTTATGGGCGGGAAGCATATAAAAATAAATAAATAAAACAGATACCACTCCAGTTTCGTGATTAACACAAGTCATATTGATGCGTGAATGAAATCGAACACTCGGGGGCTTCTCTGGGTAATCTTTATCACAGAAGAGCTTCAATTGATAAATTCTTCCTTCATGGACGGTCTGACAGAGAGAGGAAAACAATCATTAAACCTTTAAGCAGCATCTTAATTACAAATTCAACAAAAGACATGCACACAGTCCAGAAAGTATATAGCAAGTCCATGTTCATACAGGGGCAGATCAACTATTCAAACTCCAGACTCGTTCATAGCTCGTGAGGAGAAGCTGCATTGCCAAGGATTCAACAGGCAATATAATATAGCTATCTATAAAAGAAAGCTCTGGCTTCATGCTATGAAGCCAAAAGCTCTTATACGTAAAGCGGAATATAATTATACAAGAGCAAAGACTCGCCAACCGCAGTTTACTTGCAGTCAATATAATGGATGCCAGAGGTGAAATTTTGTAGCCACAAGCCATATTGGCCTAGATTCTTGTGTCCGTAAACTTACAAACTGTAAAATATATGAGGTGGACATATATGTATAAGTTTATGCACACGTCCATCTAACCCGACTCTTGGCATTGACATAGTAACTAGAGAGTTAACAGTATGTGCAAAGAAGCACACAACATACGTCCATGAAATTAGGACCTCAGCAGCAAAATGCAGAATTTTCTACATGAGCTCATGGTGATAAATAAATCAGTCGCCACATGAATGTTAATTGCTTAGATTAAAAAAAATCAGACTTTACAAGCTCATACATAAAACTAAATATAAGGGTGTGGCATAAATATTTACATTATGAGGACCAATAATGGTGCCAGTCCAAGAGCGCATGTAAATGTCATCACTGTCATCCATTCCATAGCTCACTGTGCCATCTCCAATGCCTTTTTCTCCTCGTTCCAGTTCCTCCAGCAATCTGAAATTTCGTGGCACTGCATAGAGGTGGCATGCATTCAACAACACAAACTAAAACATTTTGCCATAAATCACATAATTTTTCACACATACACACACCGCCAAAGTTAAGATTGGATGCATGATACCATGCTCAATAATGATGACGAGAAAATTGAAGTATACAACCCTTTCAACAAATTTTAACACAAAAAGGCCCCTCCAAGTAATTTATAGAACAAACAACCAATAATGTTCAATGGCATGCCTGATTTATTTCAGAATATAGTTCCGATATTCATAACAGATTATCATCCTCGCCCAGCACATCTAGCACTAAAGAATTAGTTGCTAACAAATCCCATCAGAGTTGATAAAATATATACTCCAGGTGATCCAGTACCTTTTAATTGATTAAATGTTTTCATAGAAAAAGAGTTCGTTTCTAAAAGAACGGATAGCAAGATGATTGGCCAGAGCAAGATTAAGAAAGATTTCGAACAAGATTGCCTTGTTCTTTTTTGGGTGCTAGGGAGGGACTTAACGCCCCGAGAGAATACAGACACGATTGTCTTTTTTTTTTTTTTGAGTGAAAGACACGATTGTCTTTTTAAGTTCCAGTGAACGGTGCTGCGGGGAAGGGCAGGGCAGGGCCAAGCGGTGGCCATCACTTCAACCCGTCCGTGCCGCGCCATACACTCAGCAAGCGAGGAGATATACAGACCAGAGGAACATCCAGAACCATGAAGTGCAATATCAAAGTCTTGAGAAATAGCTGTGCATTATTATCGCATATAACCAGGCAAGGAACTAGTGATTGATGTGTTCATACAAATACAAACCCAATTATTTTGCAAAAATCATCAGCCATAATAACCCGGACTGAAGACTGCGGTTATCAAATAAAAAGTACACGTTATTTCCATGATCGCGGTAAAAGAAAAGATGGGGGAAACTGAACAGGGATGGCCTGGATAAATGGAAGGGGCGGTGAGAAATTCAGAAAGGATGGAAACAATAGTGACTGATCACTGATAGTGATCAAGGTCAGCGGGAACAAAAGATGAACAAAATTCGTACACCAAGTCGATAATTTAAAAGGAAAAAGAAAGGGGAAAAACTGATAAAGGATAAGAGGCGTGTGAGAACAGGATCTTAGGTCTGCAACTCACCCACTACACTCGATCCTGCCGAGCCGAGCGTCATAGGTGCCTAGCAGATATTTTGCTGTGGTGGGTGTAGCGGATCTGATCAAACTATCGAGAATTGCGTATAGGATTGAGTTGAGAGATATGAGAGGAGGTCGAGGTTGAGGCGAAGAAGAATCTGGCTGTAGAAAAGCTACGACGGCAATTATGGAAATAGAAGAGAAATTTTTTTTTCGTCCGATCTCTGATGCTTCATCCGAACCTCATCCACATGGTACATCAGAAAATGATGGGTGAGTCTCCCAACGATGCCTACTATATAAACAAAGACTCGAATTTGAGACTTTATTTAAATTGAAATAAACCGCTTACCACTTGATCCAACCAACCGTGGGTGGAAATAGAAGAGAAATGAGGGTCATAGGTGTAGCAGGAGTAAACGGGTAATGATTGGAAATTCAAGGTGATGCGTGACTTCACTGAACGGCCCATATTGGCCTTTGGCCCGTTATCTTCTGTATATTTTCTTTTCCTTTTGCCTTTCGAATATCGTAAGCATATTTTCACATATGACAGTATGCGTGTCACTAGAGTTAATGCCATAAAATGCACAATTGTGTTTAAAAAATAAAAATAGTTTTAATGAGAGGGGTACAAGATTTTATAGCAAGGTGTGCTATGAACAAATTGAAACTGTGTCATGAAGGAACTTGTATAATTTATAATTTATACAATGTTTTTTTGTAAATTGAGATAATCTCCTTCACATATTTACCTCATAAACTTTAAAAGTACTTCTCCACCGTTTATTCAAACGTGTACATTTTTTTTATTTGACTTTGATATATGGTACCCTCTAATCCATATCAAGGTCAATATAATTAACAAAACAACAAGTAACCCGTTTTTGAACTGTTCGGACCATGCCCATCTAACCCATTGTAACAGGCGAAAGAATTAGGCTAGTACTCTCACATAAAGGGAGATGATTCGATCCTGGGGAGTGCCACTTAGTTGTGGCTCCAGTCGCGACGTTTGGGGAGGCATCTCCACAGCTTAGTGAAGCTGTGTTGACCTATCTATGGTTTCATACCAAAGGGCTTGCTCCGGTGTCCATAGGGACAAACCCCAGTGAATTATGAGTTAGGTGCCCTACCCTTAATCGAGGTGAGCTCAACCCATTTCCTAAAATTTAATCATAAAAAATAAAGTTTATAACCAGAGTCAAAATTCACCATTTACAAATTGCACCCGTCGCATGGCCAGAGAATACCAGTTGGTGTTACCAGATCGGGGCAGAGCATCGGCCCAAAAAAAAAGGTTCGGGTCAAAGGTGTGGCACGTGACTCATATGACCACCTCAGGGGGGAGGCAAATGAGCTAGCGTGCGGACTGGCTGGTATTTGTGAGAGCCCTCGTTCTTTCGAGGAGCAGCGACGGCTGCGTCATCTTGTGTTGAGCTTCCTTTCTGTTTCTGCTACATCCACCGACCAGGGCTACATTGAGGCAAGTTCGTATCCGATTCGGTATCTTATCGAGAAATAGAGGCGGTGAAAATTACTGCTGAGGGGCGAGGGAAGTATTGCCTGGTAATCATTGTAGTGACTGCAGCATTCCCATCCATTCTAGACTTCTATTTAGGGTTTCTGACTATGTTCACCATTTCTGTCATTCGTTTGATGTGTCGTGTAAAGTCGCTCATGTTAGTAAGTAAATGACTTCTATTTCATCCTAATTATTCATATTTTTCTGTCTCCATGTAAAAGGGCCACAGGATATCGGTTCCTTTGAACTCGGTATTTTTGTTCTTCCCCTGTTATTAGTCCTGCACTTATTATCTATTCCATCGCTTATAATTTGCAGAGGATCGGATAAACACCTCTGCTGCATCAGTTCCTCTTGCAGCTATGATTTAGATGTTAATGTAAAAGGGTGTTTCATGCTTCGGTTAGTTTAATTAGACCATATCGGTTTTTTTCCCGGGTAAGATAAGGGGATTTGTCTATTTAATGGACTTACATGTTCTAACAGTTTTTTTCTAGAGTAATGTTGACATTATAGGCATTGCAAGTTTACTGAAAAATTTGCAGTTATTGGCACACTACTTGAAGTGCCTTTTTCTCTGTCCGAGTGTAGTGTAGCTAGGAAGTGAAGGAAGACAAAAATTATAAACGGATTTTAGTTAAATGAGATTTGACAAGCGACTTCCCTTGGATTTTTGGGCTCTTTCCGATAAATAATAAAATGGATTGTTGAGGGTTTATCTGCCTTGGCAGCAAATACTGCTGTCCCTTAAGCAGCTGTAAACCTTTTCTCTCATGATAAAGATGTTCCGAACGTTGTCATTTTCCTTATTTTTTTTTTTTTTGTTCTGGGACCTTTCTTATATCAAACATAACCCTTTGCAATAAATTAATGTTTCTGTGGGTAATTTTTGTAGATGTCTCTCCACATTGGTAATCTATCTGGATGCGCTCAGAGGGATGAACTGGAACGTGTCTTCTATAGATTTGGGCATTGTAATGTTAGGCTGAAAGGAGAAGGCTATGGTTTTGTGGTATATGACTTCCCTCCGGATGCAGAGAAAGCTTTGAGAGCACTGCAAGGTAGAAATATATGTGGGGAGCAGTTAACTCTGACATGGTCAAAGAAACAACCCAAATCTTTTCAGAGGTTTGCTAGGAGTGGTCGAAGTTATGAAATGCAAAGAGGAAGGACTTCTGACATGGCAGGCATTGCAAGAAAGAAAATGAATTTAAATGGATGGAGGAATTACAAGGTCAGTAATGATGTAAGGAATAACCCTGTTGACATACCTGGTGGAGAGAGGGAATATCATCGCGATGATTTTAAAGATTATGATGTGGAAGAAAAAGATTACAGGCGAGACTTTCCAGATGATGAACCTGGAGCCTGTCGTAACTTTGAAGACAATGGTAGATGGGGTGAGTCAATTCACGACTCATCAATAGACAATGAGAATGAAAATGTTATTGAATTTGATCAATATGAACCTTATCATGATTATGACAGGACACATGAAAATGAAAATCGTAACTTAGGTTACTCTGGTGGTTCTCCTGCAGAAAAATCCCATAAAAATGTGGGCAGAGCAAGGATTGATGGGGAGAACTCAAACCATCCCCGTGACCCAGCATATGTGCTGACTTGTTATAGATGTGGTGATTCTGGTCATAAAATGCGTGATTGTCCTAAAAAAGGTTCATCCTTTAGAAAATATAACAGGTGGGATGATGGGCAAGATGGTGAAATAAATTGGAAACGCAGGTCTGTAGATGATCCTAATAAATTTGGATCTGGTTCTCGGGTGAAGCTGCACTCAGGTGGGAACACTTCATTAACAAAGCACCAGAAGAATGAGAGTAGGTTGTATGGTTCACGACATCACCAGAGGCAAGAAAATAAATTCTCCCCTACAGTGAAGGAAATTGAGCAATCTGAAAGATATGAACATGAGGGAAGAAAGCGTAGTGGGAAGGAAATTGGATCTCCTAAAAGATCTCGAGGGAAGAAAGCAAGAAGGTCAATCACATCCTCTTTGCATTCTGATCACATTGCATCTTGTTTAAACTCAATTTCTCAATCTTCGAAGTCTTTGCCAAGGTCCCATACCCGTTCCAGATCAAGATCAGCTTCTTCCAGTGCTCGTTTCTCTTCCCCAAATTTAAGATCTTCAAAATCTCAATATTCGAGGGGTAGAAGTCCAAATTCTAAAAGGTCAAGCACCCCCTCATCTCTGTCTGTATCACTTGCTCAGCCTCTACCATCAGCTTCAAATAAAATTCATTTGAATTCAAAAGGCTCAACTTTGGGTGCTGCTGCTCCTGAATCCTTGGATTATTTGTTTGGGCAGGGACAGCAGACTGCCAGAAATTTGGAATCGGGGAATGATAAATCCAAAGACACTATTGCTGTCAATGGAAGTGATGCATTATCTACCATAGTTGTGGATGACATGGGAAAGGACCAAATTTTACAAGAGGACAACAATGAGAGTGGTACTCTCTTCGGTATGTCTGACAAAGGAACAAATTTCATCAAAGCACTGCCAGATAGGGATACATTAGATGCCGAGAATTTGTCTTCAGAGATGAAGCAGACAGAGAGCTTCTGGCATCATGGACCCTTGGTCATGGGTAATATCCCTCCAGGAGTTGGGAAATCAGCTTCAGAAACTCGTGCTAATGTTGCTTCTTTGCATTCAGAAATCATATCTTCTGAAGAGATGTGCATGGTTTTTAAGCGCTATGGCCTGGAACTTCCCAAAGAAGATGAAGAAAATTTACCGTTGGATGCCTTTTTTGGCTGTGCTCGGTTGTGGCCCTGGCATATCATTTATTACCGTAGGCTGAAGAAGGGACCAATTTCAGTCGAGAATTATGCTAGGCGAGTTGCTCAAAATCAAGAATTTGGTATTGTTGATCAGTATGTTAGAAGCAGCAGTGGATGGGGAGAGTTCAGCCTGGGGAGTTCACAATAATGCCTCCTGTCACCAATGGTGCCCTTTAGTGGACTTGTCTGCATAGAATCCCAGTATCTTATGTTTGCTCTTGTTAGGCTCTATATGGTATTCAGATTTGAATTCCTTAAAAATGCTTAGCAAGAATTTTGTGGTGGTAGCCATATAGGTGATTATGCAAATCATAACGGAATCCGTATTGCGAGACATACTTGTAGTCTTCACAATCAGTATCTTTAAAAAACTATGACATAGATAAAAGTGGCAGAAATGTTTGTGTTTACGTCTGTTATGTACCTTTTTTTGGTTGCTCAATAAAAGGAGGGAGTGGTGGCGCTTTAATTTCCTAACTGCATTACAGCTAACACTAGTAGAGCTGGTTTTATTATTCTAGCAGTTATCGTCAGTATGTGCATATCGTTTAATCCGCCAGTTATGAATTACATCCCAGTGCGGTATAGTAAAAAATTATGTGAAACTTTGAATAGAGTGATCTTAAAAACAATGTAATTAATAAATACATATTTGATGAGTTATAAGAAGGACGAGAGGCAGCAATAGGGAGTACAAAATGGAGGGAAGGCGTGCGCCTGGGGGAGTATTTTGGGTAAATGAAGGAAAGGAGGGAGTAAAAACAGAGAATATGGGCAAAGAGTAGAAAAGGAAAAAAGGGTTGGGCATTTATCATTTGAAGTAATGCCCTATTCATTATTACTGTCTCAATTACTCTTTGCATTTATCTAGTTTTTAATGTTCTTGATACAATGCCCTCCCTTCTTTTTAATGCTCGGAACTACCCCAACTCACCCTTCGCATCCAAACTTTCATCCTCCATTTTGATCATTCTTGTTTCCACTCCCTTGGAAAATACGGTTGTTTGTATTGTTCTTTATATTCCATCAATCTATTAATGGTAAGTGACTCTCGTTTCTCCTCTTTACATCGACACACCGTGTCGACTTCCTAGGGTGCAACCTACGAGAAGGTCAACTTTTCAACCCTCCAAGGTTGGGATTTTGACTCAATCCTATGAGTGTTTGAATTGACGATATAAATTATTTTTTAACATGATTTACATTTTACAAGGTAAGTATGTAAGAGGGATTTTGCCTTAATTTATATAAACATTGTTATATCTTGCTAGTTAATTTATTTTATAAATTAAGAGTTCTTATAATCATGGTTAATTGTCAAAGTGTTATTTATTGAATTAAGTAACCAAAGTGTTGTTTATTTTTTTTAAGTGAATGGAGATATTGTCATTCAAACTTAGAGAGAAGGAGTGAAGTGTTGTTTATCAAGTTAAGTGGTAAAGAAAAGTTGCTGTCACAAAGATGTTTTTTCAATACCAATGCAGCCAGAGCCTAAGGCGTCGAATCAAATGTCCTGCCGTAGAGTTCAGACATAAACTACAGTGGGCTCCGGAATGGAGTGATGGCTGAAACATTGAGGCGGAACGAGTCACTGGATAATATATGACTGGAATTACATTTCTAAAAAAGTTAACCAAGTATTTTTTTATAAAACGAGATAATTTTTTTTATATATTTACCTTGATTTATGTAAAAGTATTTCTCTATTACATTCCTAAACAGGTACATTGTTGGCTTCACTGCTAATCAGTACTGATGCAATCCATAAATACGTATTACGTACACATCCACAACGCTTATAAATTAATTATGTTATTCGACTACTTAGTGTATAATATTTAAATACTGTTGATGAATATTGGTGGCGGTGGTTCTCAAGAACAATTCATGAACAAGGCGTACCAAAGAACGCCTCACATTAATCATGTGGAAGGAACAGCTCGGCCAACCCACAGGACCCTTGAACCTTGAAAGCCATTTTAGCAGCTAGTATATATGTCGGTACTAAGATGATTTATGGCATGCTTGATACGGTGGAATACATTTCCTATGTTTAGTATGATGAAATTGGGAGGTGGAATTGGAAATGGAATTTAAAATGTGTAGAAATAATTTCGTGATGTAACCTATGGAATTGTATTCAATTCCATGGAATTGATTTTTTTACCCCTCATTTTTTTCGTATTTATATCTATTTCCATTTCCATTTTTATTTTCATCTTCATCTTCTATTTTCACCTAAATCAATTTCAGCGTAGCTTTAGTAGTTACAAAGTGGTGTTGAACGGTATAATTATTTTGGCGCTGCCATTTTTAAGTTTTATGGTGGTTATATTTTGCAGGGTTGGTTAAAAGCAACGGCCAAAATAAGATTCAGATGATCAAGGGAAACTATTAGTCGTCAAAGCCCTAATTACATTGCTGCCGCTCACGAAGCAGAAAAGCTGAGAACCCAGAAAACAGTCACATAGATATTCGGAATTAGCATACCGAGAAATCCCCTAACTTCTCTGTTTCTGTGAGTGTGCGATTAGATTAGAAATTTAGAATAATGCTATTCACGCTCCACTTTCTCTAATCCCCTGTTTGACACCACTTGGGATGGCAGAAAGATAGTAAAAGTGGAGCGCACGTACCACTATTCTAGAAAGGGAAAAATACGACAGAGGAGCAGAAGAGAAAAGGAAACACTGAAAAAGAAAGAGAGAAAGAGATTCCTAGGATTAAAAAGGCTGATACTTGGTCCTAGTAGCACAAGATAAATTGCATGAAGGGAGACAGGGAAATGCCATTCTAGTTCCTCCTTGCG
>JANTPZ010138568.1:0-21326 GCA_025593235.1 Vachellia pachyceras
AGGCTATTTTTACAGCATTAATTAAATAAAATTTCACTGGCACCAGAATCCTTTTAGCTTCAGTTACAGAAACAGTATCCTTCGGTGAAGACCAAACCACAGCCGCACATTTCAGAGCTTCATTTACCAATGCAATTAAATCTACCAGTACATTTGCTATGCTTACTGCTTCTACTAAATATTTCCGACCAATTTGAAGCAAAGAGACTACACCTTTCCATGTCACATTAAGAATGTTAACTGAATTTCCTCCATCATTAGCAGCAAGGACACCAATTTGAGATAACTTTTCAATTGCACTTTTTGTTATGTTGATAACATGGACCATCATATCGTTATCCTTGTCAAGCCTCAATAGTTTTACATCACATGTCTCTGTGTTTACTAAGTCAGAAAGTGCCTTGCATAGTTTTATGACAGCATCAATCATGATGTGTGCAACCTTCAACATTTCTGATCCAAATGATTGAAGTTTCTGCTTAGGAAAAGACAGTAAACACCTTTAACAATAGATGCTAGATCCTGGATCAAATAAAAATGACATAAAGCAGAAGAACTTCCCTCAATCTTCACCATTCCCCGAATAAGAGACAAGTCAATTTCTGTCTGATCATGCACAAGAGAATTTCGTTTTCTCTTCTATCAGTGAAAACTTTGGACAAAAACTTTTTGAAGTCATAACCCAATGATAACTAAACAATTTCTTGTATCTTAAAAGTTGAAACCTCATATTTCCTATTATACATCCTTTATTTTCTTTATTCAATAAAGTTCTCGACATTTAGTTTATGTTCATGCTTCACTTCTAGACACCCAGTTAAATTAAAGTTGAGCAATTTGAAGAAAATTCATTATTTTGTCTTGACTGCATTGAAACAAAAATGAAATCTATAGTCGATGATTACATGATTTAATCAGTATTAACCTATGAATAAAACACAATTCCATACCCGAATATTTTGCTTTTGATAGAACAGCAATGTGATGCCAGTTAAATTATCGGTGCCACACATGAAGCCCTAAGAATTTCATCATTTGGGTTATAACCTTCTTTGTCATTTACGTTGTCCCTTTAAGATGGAGATCACCCTGAATTTCAGTTTTGAGAGGACTTGGATTGGAGACATTTTCTATAAAACTTTTCCACATCTATATCAGTTATTTTCTCAGTAAAAGCTCCCATCTCTGAATGTTGTAACGACTCCAGGAAATATTGATAATGTGGATAATAGTTTATGCTGAGTTCTTTCTAGTAGCTTATTTTACTTAACAAGGGATTGTAAGGTCTATGAGTGTAGCATGAAGTACTTAACAAGGGACTGTCACTAGATTCATTTACAGAGAAAATTATCTTACCTTAACTTCTGATATCAAAGCATTTGCCAAATTTAAAGCTTCCAAAACAAAGTTGGCAACAGCATCCATCAATGCCTTGTCACCAGAGACTGGAAATTTCATCAAGGCCAAGAAAGTCGATGCAGAAAACCTCATAGCATCCAGAAGCAGCTGCACATAATAAATAAACCACCTCAAGTACCACTTGATTTCAAATCAATATCACTAAACAAATCAGTGCATGAGACAAGAAACCATAGCACATGTTTTATGCTTACTACAAGTCCACATATAGCTACCACTCATTATTTTACGTTTCTTCAAGAATCTAAGTCATCCCATCACTAGCATTTGTGAGAGACTCTCATGACAGCACCAATGACGTACTTTTTTCTTCCTTTTCCCTCAGATGAACATTAAAAAGAGGTAATTCTTATCACCCAGTTAATGGCCTAGAATTAGGATAAAGGAAACCCCCCCCCCCCAAAAAAAACAGTTAAAATGACATGATCAATGAGTTAAGACTTGCTGTCCTGATGTAGACATGCGCTTTAAACCATGGCTTCAATACCATATAAAAGACTAGAGTTTACACTCCTATCTCGTGATATCATTGCACTATTTGAAGCCTCTTTTAAGTACCTAATGCTAACAATTTCATTTAATTAGATCCCAAGATATAAGCTTACAAAAAATAAATACAACTTAAACTAACAGCAGCAAAAGACCTTAATATATAATAATCATGCAAGGAATTAAAAATGAAGAGATTAAAAGAAATATTGACCTATAACAGCCAGCCAAACAGTTCTATTAGCAAAACATGAACAGTGTGCAGTTAAGCGCGTAATAGGGGACAGGTTGCAAACTCTTAGGAGCTTTGTAAATATGTTATACAGGTGACTAAGGGGCAGGAAAAATGTTAAAAGAGTCACTCATGGGCAGCTGGCTGAAACCTTCTGGCAGATGTAATCATAGATGTTATTTGTAGAGATCTTTAATTGCTAAAGTTCTAGACTTGGTGATACTGAAAACAAGCCACTGAATCATGACTTTTTAATGTCAACAAACTCCTGAATCATGATTCAGTATTGGTGTGCAGCAACGTGAGGTTTTAAATTTGGATTTGTTTTTAATTGGACTTTATTAGTAACAAGGCATAGCATGAATGTTATGTCTAAAATTAAAATTTTGCCATATTTGCTACTACCTACATGAGCTGGTAGACTTTTTAGTTTTAGGGTCATATAAAAAGCTAAATAAATCGTGTAATTATAACATACATTCTAAAATATTTATCTGTATCGTTAGATTATATATCAGTTTATAAGTCAAGTAAATTAGTTTTTAAAAAAATGATAGATAAATTAGTTAATTCGCTTCCTTAATTTCTCCAAAAATAGTCAACTAACTCTTATATTAAGGAATGAAGGTAGTAGTATGTTAGCCTTGTCTTGTTGCTCTTCTCTTCACTTAATTTGTAACAGACCGATGGGAGCACAAGTAAGGAAGACAATGATTCTATTCTAATTACCCTTCCTCATTCTTTGTAGAGCATAACTAGTAAATATTTGTTGACATGATAAGCCTTGCGTCCTTTTCTACCCTCTTGATATTTCAAATATAATTTATTATGGCCAATTGAGTAATTTCTTACCACATATCACCATTGATAATGACTGAAATAAATTCTTGTGGCGTATTATAGCATAAAATTAGGATGGGATATTTAATTTGCGTTCAAGTACACCTTCCCTAAACTAAAGATCTAATGATACATTGATATTTCACATTCTCTCATTTATTTCCATAATCGTGACTAAAATACACCACCTGGAAGGAACATGTTGAATGCTCAAAAGAAACATTAAGGAAAATTTTAACCAATTCAGACCATGAAAAATTGTTTAAACGTCAGCTGGTGACAGATAATTCTTACCTGATAAAATACAGAGGCATGTTCCTCTTCCTGAGATTCTTGGTTTGACAAAAGAGTCATTTTCAGATGCTTACTGCACCAAGCATTTGCCTGGTAGAAGAATGCATTACAAAAAAAAAAAAAAAACATTTTACCATAAAGCTAGAAATTGACCAATGCGCAATCATATGGATCTAGATAAAGATCAAATGCAAAGAACAGATGGAAGGCTAATTACCTTAATTCCTAGGCTAAGAATCTTCAATACGTTGCTGCTATGAAAGTCGAACTCAACATACTTTAACGCCACTAGTATAATACTTTTGTTTAGCATGCACTGTGCGACATCCAAACATGTGAAATCTTCCCAAAATGTCGAGCTTGCAGTTAAGGTGGAAGCAAAAAAAAAAAAAAAAGCACACATTTAAAATAGCATTGACATAGTAAGCTAATTAACATAGGTCATCTACGGTTGACTGCAAAGCAATTGGAAGGTTCCTTCTCCATATTTTTTTTTGTTTTTTTGTTGAAGGGGGTGGGCGGGCAAAAGACGTCAGATTTGATTTCACATGATTGTCATTAAGTTAATCGTTATTCTTTCCAAGCATGAAAATAACTACCAACAAATTTTACTGACCATCTGAATGGGAGAACGCTAAGCTGATAATGTTGTTGAACCTAAAATGGTCAAATATCACTTAAATCTTCAATTCCTTAAATGTGAAGCAGGGTATTATAGTTAAAGTTGCAACCCAATTTGCTGTTTATATCAAAAATTTTAATTTTAATTATATACAGACACACATACAGGCTTTCATCATTTCATTGTAATGCTTAGTAAAGGAAATCTACAACACATTTTGCTTATAAAATGACAATTTCCGCTAATAGCATGGGCCTTTAATTCACTTACATTGTTTTCAATCAACCATATTTAAATCATGTTAATGTTGTATGAACTTAAAGAAATTTGTGATTGTTTCAAATTCAAAGCACAAAATGGGTTAAAAAAATAATGAAGACAATAAAAGCAGGAAGATATGATAGAACTTTGAGTTGTTCCAGAATAAACATCAATGACACCTTAGGATCGTTAAATTCCATCTGGTGATACAGCTAAAGAGCTCACACATCGTGGAAGACCCTTTACTATGATTAAAAAACTCATTATTAAAAACTAGCAATACTGTAAATTATTTGTGCATTTTGATTTCCCAGAAAAGGTCAATAACATTAATTGAAACATACAACAGGAAGAGAAAATAGGCCTTGGAAGGTGCTAGCACACAATCATGTCAAATTTAATATTCTTACTTTTAGCCAAGCTTGCATGCTTTATTACTCAAAACAAACATTATTTCTTACAGGTTGCAAGCATTCATTCAGATGATTGCCAAATCATGTAAGTTCTGAATTAGGAACAAAATACAGGACTTAAGAATTTAACAAGCACATGAGATACCAAATAACTGAGAAAAGATTACATGTGATCAAGCCGAAGCCTGCAAAAGTTTTACATAAGCCTTACATTTAAAAACAATTTTTTATATATATATATATGTAAAAATACCAATGACGGTTCTCAAAAGGGAACTCCGGAAGACCTTATATAACAAATAATGTTTAGTTGGAAATCGCAGAAATCGATTCCAATGGACAGGTAAAAGCATCCATCTTCGGAGAGCTGAAGATAGATAATGTCAAGGATACTATGAGGCAGTCCACAAGTGAAGTGAAGTTGGATATATCCTTGAAATCTAGATTTCCAAGCTCAGTAAACAGCTGAACTCGATTCTCAACAATCTGCATCCATGTGTCACAAAAAAAAAAAAATCTATTTAATCACTGACCAAGACATATATTACTATAATTGTAGAAACCTGGAAAAAAAATAGCTTCAGACTTGGACGTATATAGCAATATCAAATAAAGAGTCAACAAGACCGGGCATGCTAGACATTGCGCGAAGCTCATTCATTTCAATAATCACTTGCTGGATGCACAGAAAAGGATAGGTTTCTTGTTTCAATATCGATGGTTTTCTCTGAACTTGACACTTCCAACAACAGAAAAATAGACCCACTGTAACCCTAAGCTTCATAACCACGATCAATGGGACCAAATTAAGATTTCTATTAATGCAAACAATTAAGGCCACAATTGGTGCAGCATACTGCGAGAACATGCAGTTCAGAGTTCGACCAAAAAGAGGGACAAAAAATCACAGTTACATTCCTACGCGTAGTTCTAGAAAATCCAAGGTTTTACAAGAAATAGTTATGGGAGTGAAGTGAATGGCTGAAGTAAGCTTGCCTCAGAGGATCTAATGGCTCCTAAGATCTTCAGCAAATCGTTGTTGGAGCTACCTTCCACCATTTTCTTCTGTCAAATTCTAAAAGCCCTGTGATTGTATTTCGATGCTTGACTCTGTTACTTCGTAGCTCTTAGCTTTCCCGCCAAAGCGTCATTCACTCATTCAAGAATGGAGAGGTCTGGCGGCGGTAATTGCATTTTAGTCCTTTTTTTTTATTAATTTACGAATATTAAAAAAATTATCGCCATTTTTTAAATTTAAAATATGAATTGAAATCTTCCTTTCTTAATATAAACTTATAAAGCAAACTTTTCAATCAGTTTTAATATATAAATTAAAGTATACGTTTGATCCTTTAAATTTACATCATATTTCAGACCCTTAATTCAAAGTGTTCTTTTAGTCATTTATTATTAACGTCGTTAGCTTTACTTAATAGAAAATAGTAACTTGGCAAATTTAAATGGTGGTAATGCAATTAAATACTGATGAAATATTGTTAAACTTTAAAATATAAAAAAGTACGTTAAATAATCAATATTTAAATATATTTTGACATCATTTAATTGAAGAATGATGATTGAATTAGTATTTGCTGTTAAGTAAAACTAATGGTGTTAAATATAAAAGGTTAAATGCGCACTTTTTAAATTTAAAAGATTAAACTAAAATTATTATAAGCCTAATATATAATGTGAGAGGAAGTATGTTTTGGTTATAAAAATTAGGGAAAATTAGTCTTTGGTCCTCAATTTTTGGCCAAATTGCGATTCAATATTTGAACTTTAACCTATTGTAACTCAATCTCTATAGTTTTAACTTGATTGCAACTCAGTCTCTGAGCTTTGATTCACTACAACTCAATCCTTGTAGTTTTACCCATTTTATAGTTTAGTGCATATGTAAAATGTTAAAGGCTAAATGATAAAATGGTTAAAACATTAGGGTTGAGTTGCAGTGAGTTAAAGTTCAAAGATTAAATTACATCGAATCAAAATTTATGAATTGAGTTACAACCAAATTAACGTTGAAAGAACAAAACACCAATTTTCATTAAAATTTATAGTACTGTCTTTTCAAAATTACCATTTATTATGATTTTTTTGGTTGAACTAAGGGACTAAACCCAATTTCTAATAACTACATGTTCTCATAAGAAATTGGAGTCCTCCAATGTCTTCTCTCATCATCTCCTTGACCTCTTTAGGAGGTGTTATCCATGACATGTCCTTCTCTCAAGCTTCTGTAGCAGGGAGAGGTTGGCCATTCTATCAGCACAAATGTTGCTTTCACGGTACACATGATGGATCCTGACGTTCCAATCCTTCAACATTAGTTCTTTTAACCGCTGAGTCAGCATTGCTTGTCCCTGAATAAATTGTGTTCGGTTAATCTCCTCCACTACCAATAAAGCATCTGATTCCAGCTCAATCTTTTTGAAACCGAGCTGCCAACAAATTTCTAGTCCTAGGCATATTCCCCACGCTTCTGCAATTCTTGTTTCACAGCTATGTAATCTTGAAGTAAATCCATGGAGCCATTCACCACAATCACCCCTTATAACTCCTCCACAACCTGCACCCGCAGAGCTGGAGCACATCCCATTTGCATTTAGTTTGCACCGGCCTGCTTGTAGGGACTTCCACCAAAAGATCATTATTGTTGGTCCTAATACCTCCCGACTTGTATCAACATCCTCCCTCTGATAGTGCCTTATCTGCTGCTTGATGATCTCCCCCTGCTGGAATGGTCTCACAAAATTCTGGTCATTGAGCTATGGGTTCCGCCACTTCCAGATAAACCCACCACCCTGCAGTTGCAAACATCTCTGGCCAGTCATATGTTTCCTTATTTTTTTTTTAAACGCTGTAATATGTTCTTGATAGCTCAGTCCTGCGATTCACCGTGAAGAAATCAAGTAAACTCTGAGGGGAATGAGTTGTTTCCTTACCTGGGTAGCATAGGTGCAATCCCTAAATGCATGCTCTATGTCTTCTATTGCTAGATGACAAAACTCCTCCTTTGTCCTTAGGTTGCACATCCGGTTCCAATCAATAACATGCCATTTAAGTTTGTCATCTTGTTCCCCCCAATATAAAATCTCGTTGCTCCTTCTCTATTCATCTAGTAATTTATCGTGTTGCGTTGGGTAGATAGTAATGGAAGAAGTAACAGATTTAACCAACTTGATTCTTCTAGCCAAGGTTAAGCTAGCAGCTTTCTATCCCTTTAATTTCTGTTTCACTCGTTCCATGCTTTTTCTATATTTATCTCTTCTTCTTTTAGGAAAGGAAATCGTGGCTCCAAAATACCGGCCTAGCTCACCAACTTACTTGAATTTGCTCATGTTACAAATTCTTTCATAATGTGAGGACTCACATTAGGATAGAAGAAGATGTGAGTTTTCTCCTGACTGATCTTATGATCAGAAATTTCGCCAAACTCCTGCAAACACTGCAAAATTGAATCAATTGGGTTAAGATTATCTTCAACAAATAATGCAAGATTATTCGCGAACAGTATGTGGGAAATGACAGGCCCTTTTTTTCTCATCCTCACTCCTCTTCATTTTCTCTCATTCACTCTATCAAGAATTAGACGTGTGAGGTCTTCCATTCCGAGTACAAAAAAAAAAAAAGGGAAAATGGGGTCTCCTTATCTCAAACCAAAATGGGAGGGCATTGAATTTCCTCAAGTAATCTTTCCAAGAACTGCCAACTATTTATATCATATGCCTTCTCCAAGTCAACCTTAATGGCCATGTATCCTGTTTTTCCTTTCTTCTTCTGCATTGTATGGATCATCTCTGAGACTACACAATGATGTTATCGTGTATGTTTTTACCGGGGACAAAACTAGCTTGATAGGGAGATACAATCTTTTGCATAATACTCTTCAATCTCTGCACTATTATTTTCGAGAAGCACTTGAAGTCATGTTACACAGAGAAATTGCGCAAAACTGATTCACCTTTCCTGGATTTTCTTCTTTGGGTATAAGTGAAATGAGAGCTATATTAACTTCCATTCAACCCTTCTTTCTCCCACAACATTTGAACAGTTCTAAAGACGCTATCCCCAACAATTTGCCAATTGCGTTGAAAGAAAATGGCAGGTAATCCATCATCCCCTGACACCTTCAAACCACCTATAGAGAACATAGCTTGCTTAATTTCTTCATTCTATATAGGGTAAGCAATTGTTTGCTGTAATATCCGTATATTTCCTGTGAGTGGAAATAAAGGCTAAGTCGGTATTTATGTGATGATTAAATACCCATGGATATAGAAATACAGAAAGGAAAATGCCTTTAAATAAGAAGGATCATAATTGACTAAGTCCCTAGTCTTAAGGATTTTAAGTAAAAATGACTAAGGGCAAAATGGTCATTTGGCCTGAATAATAAGGGTAAAATAGTCATTTTGAATAAGTTGACCCAAAATGTCAAAGTCAACTAAGGGCAAGGTTGGATATAAGAAAGAGTAGAAAAAGTGATGGCATTTTGGGAATTATGGCAAAAGTAGAAAATGTAATGGCATTTTCGTAAATAAGTGGTAAATAAAGGATTTCGGAGTTAACGACAACTGAGAAATAATTATTTGAAGTAGCAGAAGTTCTCAAATGCCAGAGACCCGAACTAAGAAAAGTTTAGTTGGGTTATAAAGTAATTAATAAAATTATTACACGGTACCCGGTGCAGGCAGTTTCGCTGTACGGAGAACAACAGTGCCCGAAAAGCCCGAAAAAGTATTTTCTTAGAAAATTAATTACGGAAAATCCAGGAAGAATTTTGAGGAACAGACAAGAGCTTGAGAATCAAGGAAAAATATAGAATTTTTCCATGTCCTTAAGTCAAATTGGCCGCCGGAAGCCCGTTTTACGGTGTTGCGCGCAAATTGAGGAATCCTGATGAGTTACGAGGGAAACCCGGAGATGCTATAGACTAGGACATGATGCCACCTAGGCAAGGAGGCCTAGGTAATTGTGCCACACGAAATATAAAGTCTCCGGAAAAGTAAAAAGTTAGTTACTCGTACAAAGGGTACTTTACGAAAATGCGTGCCACCGATCATTTAACTGGACCGGGCAAGGGCCCAGCCAGCAAAAACTGATGCCTAGGGGTATGAAAAGTTGCTTTTTCAGCTAGGAAGAGACAAGGTGATGTGGCTAAATGTGGAACAAGTATTTTCCAACTTGGGCTCCAAGAATCAACCTCCTCCACACATTCATTTTTTGCATGGAATTTTAAAAATACAATTCCTTCTCTCCTCTCCCATTTTGGACGTCCTTCTCCCTCTCTCTCCTTAATCAGATTTTTCTCCTCCTTCTCTCTAGAAAACAAGCCATTTTCAAATAAGAAAGAAGAGCACCAAGCTTCCACAACACAAGGTAAAGTGTTTTAGCAACCAAATCTCCCTCTTTTCTTGAGTTTGCCACTACTACTACCTTCTCTTGAGTTGTTCCTTGAATGAGTCTCCCTTTTTGAGGATAAAGGCTAGGACTTCAAGAGTTGAAGATGGAAAAGAGAAGGTCTTAAAAGTAGTAAATGGTTGCAAACTCTTCCTTGAGGGGTAAAAGACAAGTTGTTGGTTGTTGTTGTTGTTGTTTTAAGTTGTTGTAAAGATTTATGGAAAGCTCATGTTTATGGGGAGGTTCTGCCCAAATTTCTTTTGGTCTAAAGGAAGGTGTTTTTGAGTAGATCAAAGTTAAGAAAAAGGGTTTTTGGAAGCAAGGAAACACATGGTTTCATGAGCAAAGTTGAAAAACCCTTCCTTTCCTTATTTTTACTATTTTCGTCCAAGCTAAAGAAAAAATAGAAAGGATGTGTTTTTGAGCATTTTGAAGGTTCCATTGGCTTCAAAATGATGTTTTGTGTAGGGTAAAGCTAAGATATGGTTTTTAGAAGCTCAAAGAGCCATAAAAATCAAGTCTTGAACTTGTAGGACACTTAGAAAACCAAAAAGGGGGGTTTTTATGTGTTTTGCAAGTTTTGTTGTATTTTGATGATGGCATATTTATGTGGATGTTATGACATGATTTTTAGGGGTTTAAGAGTTCCCAAGAGCATCTTGAAAAAGGACCAAGAACACTTTGAAAGTTGGATTAAAGAAAAGCTAAGATCTTGAGGTAGTAAAACTACTAATCTTTTTTTTTGTTTAAGAAAATGATTTGTGAATGTTACATGAACTTTTATGATGAGCAAAGTGCATAATTGGTGTATGAAATGTGACTTTTGTGCTATGGCCATATGCATGCTAAGTGAAGTTTGATGTGTCACATGTTTATGTATTCATACACATGCCATAAAGTCATGTATGCACATTCACTATGTTATGATTATGTGGTTTTGCTATTGGGATTCCCAAATCTCATCCCCCACCCACTAACCATGTAGGTGCAAGCTCAAGGAAGGGTAAAGAAAAGATCCTTGATGCATGAAGAGGTTGCCTTTGTTTGCATGGTTTTGTGTACATATTTAAGTATGATATTCTCTCTTGATGTTGGTTGTGATTGTAACCCCTAAACATCCCCAAGAATGAACCATATGAATGGGTAATGGTATATGCATGAAAATGGACTAAAACTAACAAGGAAGGATAAGGGAATGATCATGCATATTAGAGGCAAGTAAGGAGTCAAAAAGAGGTTTTGGTGAATTTTTAAGAAAATTGGTTTCAAAGCTAAAGGGGTTCCAAAGGCCCTGAAAAACGAATCTGTTTTAAGCGACAGTTAAAAATAGCAAACGAGCTCCAAATGGGCTGAAATTTTCCAGTCAGAAACACATCCTAAGCTTTAAAACGATATAAAGTTTGCGAAATTTTGATGTGGATTTTGAGAGTTATGATTTTCTAAAGATTGAGGTAAAATCTGGAAGACTGGAGTGAACCATTTCGGACAGTATGTGATTTTTGAATAAACTGTATCAAATGGGCAAGAATTGGAACCCATGAGTATTTTTCCCTTATAGTTCACTTAATAAGCAAAATTTAGAAATTAGAATCACTCAGGTTTGATTTTTCTAGAATTAATTATGATTTTTCAAAGTTGGGTCAGAAATCTGGAAAAGAGCATGTGAACAGTAACCACGTTTTTCCAATTTTCTAAAAGTTTAAGTTCACATAGAAAACCCAAATTGAGTTATCCGAAGCTTAAGAATGATTCCTAAGTGATCTATAATAAAAGAATATGGGGAAAATAGAAGGTGTCACATTTGTAAATGTGGGATTTGTTAAAAATAGTAGTTAATTATATTATTTTTTGCAAATGTGGGATTTGCAAATGTGACATTCAAGTGGAATATACATTTACAAATATTGTCAAATACGTTACAAATGTAGTAAGTGATTTACAATGCACGCTCACTATATACTTGTACTATATATAATTTTGCACTATATTATATTGTGATAAATATCAACGATAAAAAATTGGGATAAAATGAATTAATTTTATCTTATTTCCTCATAAGTAAATTTGTTAAAATATAAAATGGAGAATTAAATAATATTTTTGTTATCATTTTTCACATCTTTCCATTTTGATTCCATTTTTTGATGTTTCTATCTTTCAAGTTTTTTTTTTTTTAAAAAAATGGTTAACCAACTTGCTAATTTGATTGGTTTTACTAGGTCAAGCCCCCTTCAGTTCGCTTGGTGACATAGACTGCTCCATACTCCTTACTTCAAGTTACAAAAACACAAAAGCAATGGGTTACAAAACAAGTTACTACTATTTAGAGGTGATAATCTATAAGTTGTAGGTTGGTTTGCCATGGGTTACTGGGTTGGTCGGATGGGTTGAAAAGGCTCGCTAAGAGGCGGGTTGGCTTTCAACCACCTAGAGATGGGTTTATAGTCTTTTTTTTTCAATTTTTTAAATTAAGTTAAAATTTTTATACATGAAATTCATTGTGTTTACTTAAAGTTATAGAGTTAAATTAACACCAAAACTTGTGTATAATAGAAATAGAATACTATATTACATGCCATGGATCATCCCATATTTGGATTGTTCACTATTCACATTCTAGATTAGTGTGTCGCCCTCCCTCCAAAAGCAGCTTTGTGTTTTCATGAATCCAACCTTTCAAGGTCCAATAGCAGGCCTTTGGTGAAATCCACGTAAGGAAGAGCAAGGGGGTAGTCATCTGATCTGATCTTCCACCTAACAGTGTAATCACGTAACAAGCAATTAATAATAACATCAGAAGCGATTATTCCTACTACCTTTTTATAATTAATATGCAAAAATACAGATGTTACAAAATATGCACATAACACTATATACTTTTTCAATGTTCAAAATGCCCATCAATATTTAAATTGGAAGCTAAAAAATTTCATGACTGTTAACTAACACCGATAGGTATGCTTTATGTAAAAATATCGTGGCTACACCTAGAAAAATATTAGACCAGCAGAGTTTGAGTCCTATCGAAGGGGTGAATCTTTCACGTTGTGGTGAATCAGGACTCTAATCCCCATTAGAAAATATACTCACATTTATACTTGACAGTGCTTCGAACAAGATTGCCTCCATTAAAAAGATACTTGTAATTAGCAAAAAAAAAAAAAAAAGGTAACAGTGTTAAGTTACATTTAAAATCAAGACATTTTTACTTCTATTTTTAATGTTTATGTGTATTTTTACATTTTGGAATACCATGTGCCTGTTTGGGAGAGTGTTTGCGCTCCTTAATCACACGTTCAACAGTGTATTTTTCGCAAATTGATATAATCTCCTTTTATATTTATCTCTTAAACGTAAAAGTAATTTTTTACCGCTTTCTCAGACGTATACCATATGGTGCTGGTTTTTGCATCTACACCTTTATTTTTTTTTTTAAATATTCTTCAAAACCCTATCATCCTGGTCAGCTCAGTTGGGTTCAACAACAATCATCGTACTAATTACACATAAAAAGGCTGCATTTCTACTATCTACCACTTTCTGCTTATAAAACTTATAAAATGAAGGTCATCATATGGATTCCCAAGTGGGATACAGTGAGTTAATTTGTATATTCAGCAATCTTCCCATCTTGATCCCCATAAGCCATGCATGTAATAATTGTAGTGGACACTAGTGTGGCCTGGTTAGTGTTATATAATAATTAATTACCTATAATTAAGGACAAGATGATGAAGGAAGAAAGCTATCTCCACTTTAGCTATATCTGCCCCTGGACACAGTCTTGCGCCTCCACCAAATGCTGCAACTTTCTTCCACGTTGAAGCATCCTGCCAAGCACAACACATAATAAATTACACTGCAAATAAGATACAATATTTATATTTATAACCAGATGTGATACTTTTTGAATATTCCTTTCAGTTATATTTATAAGATACTAAAATTTAAATTGGTTTGATCCTTTTTTATAAAAATTAATTTGGGGTTTGTCTCAACAACATTAAATGCATTTTTACATATTTTATTCCTAATTACTTACACTCACTCCTCATCTTTTCTCTCACAATGTCTTTTATCCTTTTATGAGGACATGGGTTTGAAAGAGAATAGTGGTTTGGGTTCTCTAATTTTTTTGTGTCTCATTTACTTCTCAAAATCATATATTCGTTTTTGAGATCAAAAAATGAATATTTTAGATAAATTATTTTATAAAATTATTATTAACAAAAATAAATAAATTTATATAGTTAACATATAATCTGCATGATTCATAATTGCAATACATACAAAATAATAAAATTTTAATTTATAAAATATTAGATTTATTTTTCATCTAAATGATGAGACGTTATTGTGAGAAGAAAATGAGAGAATCTCCACCCAAGAATGAATGGTGAAAAGAGAAGAGAGAAATATATAATTAATTGAGATAGAAATGGAAAAAAAAGTCCATCGAACTTTTAGATAAAGTCAAATTTTCTGCTTATATAAATGATAAACTTTACAAGAAAGCATGTTTCTTATAAATCAGATTGTAGTGATAGTATTTATAACTGATTTTAATAAATCTTTTAAACCGTATGATCCGGTTAAAAGAATCTTATAAAAAAGATATGAGGGAGTATAAATGAGTTCATTTTGTTAATGGAAGGGTATTGCAACATACATTCCATCTGGAAGGATCGAACTTTGAAGGATTTTCACAGAAGAGAGGATCTAAATGGCCAGCAGACAGAATAGGAAGAACCTTCCATCCTCCGGGTATAACAAAATCTGCAACAAGTTTCAACATTGAAGGAAAAATATAAGCAAAATTATTTTTTTATTTAACAAATAAGCTTTGAGCTTGAGTTTAAATAAATACCTTTAAATTTGACATCTCGAGTAGCTTTCCTGTGCAAGAATTTGACTACGTTCCCACATCTTGTTGCTTCATTTATAACCTTAAATAGCCAACAATTTTATCTTTGTTGATTTTTATATGAGAAAAATGCATAATCTTGAGTAGGTAAAGTAATTGTAATTTTTTTCTTACATCAAGAGTGAACTTCATTTGCCTGAAGTCTTTCCAGTTCAATGGTTCTCCCTCTAATTTGCTTTTCCTAATGACTTGATGTTCCTCCTTTGGAGTTTTTCCCCCAATTAATAGCAGCGATTCAGTAATCATCATCAACAACATCAGAGTAATGACTTGTGATTATATAAAAATGCTAAGGTTCAATTTTGTTTTGGAAGTTGTCATGTAAAAACAACAATTTTGCCTCACCAGAAGGGTTTTTTTTTTGTTGAATGTCACCTTAGAAGTAAACCAAAATGATGTAGATGACATGCATATCCGTTAGGTTAGTATATTCTATCAATTAACCTATATAGTGGTTTGGAAAACATTGCTATGATTTAAAAACTTCCTAGATGATATTGAACTCAAAAACACTTTCATAGCAACATTGCTTATACATTATAACTTTCAAGGCAAAATTAATCCTTAACTCTATATGAAAAATGGGGAAGGGAGGATTAAGGTGAAAATTTAGTTTGAAAATTCTCTCAAGTGTAATGTTACTTGCGAAGTTTTTTTAGGATCAACATTATCACGGAAGTTTCAAAATGGAGCAGTGTTATCCTATACGCTCAAAAAATTTAATGGTGACAGTTAAAAATTAACAGTTTTGATGATATAGGGCAATATTGCTTTATTTTTCAACTTTTAGTATAACATTGCTTCTAAAAAAACCGACAAAATAATATTACTCTTGAGAGAAAACTTCTAAAATAAATTAGAACCTTAGCATGGAGGGAAAAAATTTGAAGACTAGGTACATACCTTGAGGCTTTCTAACAATTCAGGCGATTGGCCAAGGAAATAGGCAATCAAGGACAATAGTTTTGCTGTTGTCTCATAACCACCAAACATGAGGTCCAACACAATACTCACCATCTCTTCAACACAAAGGTTTGGCTTTGACAATATCACATTCAACAGGTCCTCTCCTTCCGATGACCCCACATTATCATTGACTCTATGCTTTTTTAATATTATCTCTTTCACAATGGACGAGAGTCTTATTCTAGCCTGCAGATAGAATCCCAGAACAGCAATATATATATACATATATATATATATCACAGCATCAGCTTCTGGTTCTCTAGGTTATAAATAAACAATAAAAGGTTTTCTTTTTTTCATTTGTACCTTCACAGCATTGGAATATGTAGTTCCAGGGATATTTAGTGGGAATGATACGAATCCTCTCATGTAAGTCTCGAAGTTTTCCAGAATCTGAGTGCCGAGAGGCTCCTCTGGACTAATGTTCAGCAGAAGCTTTACCATAACACAGATTGTGAACTGTTTTAACCACAGAACAAAACATGTAATCTATATATTTGTGTATGTATTTTGACCGATTCTTTTGTAAAATACTACTCCCTTTGGTTCATAAGCGGACCACTGAGTCTGATATTTAATATAAGAGTTAATGAAAAATGAATTTAGTTTTAAATATGAGAATTTAATTCATTTTATCTTCTAAATTTATAATTTTTTTAAAGTATCCTTATCAATCATACACGTTAAGGAGTTTATTTTAAGGATATTCATGATGAAATATAGTAAGAAAGGATCATACTTAAATCAAATTCCTTATATCCATTATGTCAAATTCTCCAAACACACATAATCATGGTCATGTGTCATATTTCTAAAATTGTTATTTAACTATAATTACATATGGAAAAAATATAATACATACTTATTGAAATCAACATAAGTTTTGCTATAATAAAATTAACTTACATTTATTCCAAATAACTAACTTCCTTAATCCACTCAAATTGATCAATTAATTAACTTTTATATTAAATATCAAAAGTAGTATAAAACTAGATAACTAATTTAACAACATTAAGAAAATTAGTTAATTTAGTTATTTATGATAAGTGATCATTATCTTTTCTAAAATACCTTGCAGAATTACCCTTTGATATGCACCTCCTTAGGGTATGCATTCAATATGTATATTTTGATGAGGAAAGCACTATGAAAGTGGATAGGGTTTTATATTTTGGACAGGGGTTTTATATTTTTGTTGCATGTTAAGCCTTTTAACTTGCTATTATATTAAATACAGGGGAGTGAGTACATACATACATACATACATACATATATAATGGCAGACAGAAATCTGACCTTTTTAGCTTCAACATGAAAACCAACTCGTTTAGAGTGACGCCATGAATGAACTCTTGACAGTGCAAGATTTTCTACAGAGGGAAGGAAAGTAGGCTGGGATTTGGCAGCGCAGACGAAGCTAACGGCGGAGCTTCGAAGCTTCCTATGGAGGTCACCGGTGACGACAATGAGAGACAAGTTGCCCAGAATGAAATGCATTACCTTTGGATAATCAACCTCGAACAGTTTCCCTTCGTTCTGAAGAATGAACATGTTAAGCTCGTAGTCACAAGAAACGATGGTGGGGGAGCCAAACAGATGGGACTTGAAAACTTTTCCGTACCTGCATAACAAAGGATACATGTATAATTGCTTTTAGTGACAATGATAGGCTAACAACTTCCCCTTTGAGGACATCCGATAAAGTTTGAAGGAGTTAGAGAAGATTAGCATGGGCTCTGCTTAAGGATGACACGCAAATACGCCCAGAAAACAGGGAAACGACGGATTTGTTGAAAGAATACGCTACGTACCTAGAGCAACGTTGTTGTAAGAAGCTTCCTAAGGAGAATGATTCATGGGGTTTGAGGAAGCCGAGAGTTTCACCACAAAAAGGCAAGCCCATGCTTCCAAGAGGCAAATTCTCTTTCTGGGTACTACTCAGATATTTGAGAAGCAAAGCCAAAAGCAAGACCGATCCACAGAGGAAAGCTGAGACCATAATGGACCAAAACTCAACCATAATGCTTAATAATCCTCTCTCTCTCTCTCTCTCGATGCAGATTTGGTCTGTGTTATAGAACAGCAGGATATATATAGATATAGATAGATGTGGAAGTATAGCTGGGAACTGTCCTAGCTAGATTCTGATCTAATTATTTTAAGTCTACAATAGCTAAAGCGGACCCTTTGTAATTTTTTTAACAATCAGTCCGTATTTTTTGAATCTTATTATCAAGTATCTAAATAGCTACGAGGTCAGGGTTTTTTTGAACACCGGATCCCAACACAATTCGTCCACTTTGTGATATATTTGATCCACCACTAGATTGAATGTCCTTGGAAGACACTTTGTTGTAATACCCCAAAAGCATTTATCATGCCAAATCCATTGCTTTCAATAGGATAATTAAATATTACCATGTTCAGTTAACTCTTATATTAAAGTAATGCACTTTTTTTCCTCTTTTGATATTAGAATTTGAAAGCAAATAAAAAGAACTAGTCATATTTATGACGGTTAGGCTCACCAAACTCTCTTTACAATAAAAATAGACATTGATAATGACTAGGCCTCTCCTGTGAAACAATTTGTAATTAGCTTTATATTGTCCCTATCATAAACCCGCTAATTAAAACCTCTCTCGATCAGTGGCCCATCCATGTCTCTCCATTGAATCATAATAGTTCTCACCCCATTTTAAGTAGTTATTACTTTCTAAAAGGCCATATAGCTTTAACATTATGTACACACACATTAAAATATGGCTACCTGTCTCCTAAAAAAAGAACAAATGAAAACAAAAGGAGCCAAAAAGATTGAAACTGTGAACCCACTCATAAGAAAAGGTTTAACAATAAAGCTTCTTTTGGTGATGATAGTCTTTGATGGTTTTCTTTGGCAAATTCGGCCAAACTTTGTTCAATTAATATCTATATACCTCTTCCAACAGGTATAATCATGGAACACGCACAAATTCTAAAGGGTTGCTTGGTACGAGAGATTTGGAGGGAAGAGG
Organism: Vachellia pachyceras; assembly: GCA_025593235.1. Classification (NCBI taxonomy): domain Eukaryota; kingdom Viridiplantae; phylum Streptophyta; class Magnoliopsida; order Fabales; family Fabaceae; genus Vachellia; species Vachellia pachyceras. Next base: position 18,887 of record JANTPZ010138568.1, read on the forward strand.
AAAAGAGGAAAAATTTTTAAAAGTTAAATTTTAAAAAATTGAAATGGGGTTATAAAATTTTAATAAAAATAAGTTTGTGAGATAAAAAGGTAAGAAAAATCAATTAACTTTTTTAACCCCCATTTCTATTTTATATTTAAATTCTACTTAAAATTTTTTCTCTATGCTCATTTTCCTTTTCCTCACCTCATACCATACATCCCCTTAATCCTTGGATCATAAAGATAAGGGGACAAAAAGAAAGAGACAAGAAGAAGGTAGGGTTGGGGCCTTTGAAGAGGCAAGAAAAGAGAGCTAGTTCAATATCTGTCTAGTACTATTGTGCCTTTGCATGTGCACGTGCAATGGAAATGGGACCCTTGATTTGATTTGGTTGAATTTAATTAGGATAACTGGCTAATAGCTGGATCTTCATTTCTCTAGTCCAACCATGTTTTTCTATTATTCTTTTAATTATTCTTTTTTTCCTCTATTGACTCCAATTAATCCTATCTATGAAAAGAAGTTTCCTCGTAGCATCTTATGCGGCATGGCTTGATGATTGATGTTGGTTGGAATGTTAACCAGTTTCACTTTAAAGGGGGAAAAAAGAAGAATACAAGTTTGAATGTTGAGAAGAACACTTGTTAGAAAGACTTCAACTTTAGTATTTCCAGACCCGATATAGATTAGTTTCAAATCAAAAATGATTTGGGAATAATCTAATTTACACAACAAAAAAACTTTAGAAGTCAACTGAGTTTATTCAAGATCATTATTAGCATTGCAACAATGTTTTCTATAAAAAAACTAGTATTTTATAATTAGAATCGGATGTAATATTATTCCTTTAATTATCTTTCTCTAGACTTCCATCTTATTTAAGAAAACAGTTTCATCGGAGCATGTATCTTATGTCAGGGCCTTCATCATTAAAATGTTACAGGCAAGATATTGGTTAAAATGATAAGCAGTTTCATCCTTGAAATTGAGAGAATACAAATTCAAATTCTGGTAAGCACACTTGTTGAAATAGCTTTTGCCTTAATGTTTTTTTTTTGGTTACAAAATTTTAGGCAGGGGGTTGGACTCACCCACAAGCCAAGGGCAGGGCGAAATCTCCCTTTCTCTTAGGTCATACCAATGTTGGGCAAGGCGAGCCGTCAATTACCCTCAGGCGTTTACCTAAGCACCCAAGAGCTAGGATGCCTCCCCAAGCGCCGCGACTGGAGCCACAACAAAGTGGCCTTCCCCGGTATCGAACCCTCTCCCTTTGGTGAGAGTGTCCAATACCTTCGCACTACAAAAATAAAGGCATTTAGCAGCGGTTAATCCACAGCATTGTAGCGGTTATAACCGTCACTAAGGCACTTTACAGCGGTTAAACAAACCGCCGCTAAATTCACCGTACCAAGCCAATTAGTGGCGGTTAACATAAACCGTTGTTCACACGAAAATAACCGCTATAAATTTTGCAACGCAAATTTTGTAGCGTCAAAAAACCGCTGCTACTATAGCCGAAAATAATATTCCCTTAATTGATAGCAGCGGTTACATAACCGCTACTATGCTAAACTTAAATGTTCCCGCCATTTTTTTTGAAATTTTCATCCATCACTAGCAGCGGTTTTAAAAACTGCTGCTAAATTGAAATTTAATTAATTATTCTCGAATTTTTGCCCATTATTTGTAGCGGTCAAAAACCGCTGCTAAATGTCAGTGAAACATTTAAAAATTCCCGCCCAAATATACCGCCTTTTTTCGGCCACCGTTTTTGTAGCGGTCAAAAACGGCTGCTAAATGTTGAGAAAAACAAAAAAAACACGTACATTTGTAGCGGCTGTACAACCGCTACTAAATATGACAAATATAAAAAAAATTTCAATAACAAAAAATTTGCGTTAAAAAAGATAAACCTTAAAAGCTCATAACATCATAAGTTATAAATATCATTTAAAAATAATTAAACTATACTTATACAAATATTTATAACACTAACATAAAAACAAACAATCAAAACAACACAAATTATGATTAGAACAAAAAATATGAAATTAAAAAACATTTATCTAATTAAAATAAAAAACAATAAAATACAGAAAAAATTTACCACAACGCACCATCAGTTAAACAACCAGAAGGAACCCACCATGCAACAAAACAAGGAGGGAGGGGGTATTTATAGTTTCATCCGCTTCAATTAGTAGCGGTTTATGTCGCTGTAATTTGCAGCGTTTTTTACGTTCAGCAGCGGTTAAGGTTGCTGTAATTTGCAGCGTTTTCAATTTAGCAGCGGTTTACATCCCTGTAATTAGCAGCGGTTATCTGTTCAGCAGCGGTTAAGGTTGCTGTAATTTGCAGCGGTTCGTTGTTCAGCAGCGGTTATAGTTTCTGTAATTTGCAGCGGTTTTTTAGCAGCGGTTATAAAACCGCTGCAAGATTATTCAACTTAAAAAAAAAA